>CM072539.1:34560101-34728500 GCA_036898165.1 Silybum marianum
ATTCAGGTGAGTCTTTCACGAGATTTTACTGGGATGTATACATATGTATGAAATGTATTTTTACATATATGGTGTGGATGTTTATATGTTAATTGATGAGGTGATATTATTGCATGTTTACTTTAATTTGGTGATCTACATGCATGTGGTTAAATTATGGTGTAGCATGCTATTTATGTTATATGATGATACATTGCATGCAAATAGGAGTTGGGTGTGGGTTAACATGCTTATAAAATGTATATAATCCGGGTATGGGATATCGGCTCGATGTGTCACACTTTAGGGAGGCACGACCCGAAATGGGCGCTAGTTCCCGGTGAACTTACACGCCCAGGGAATGTCTGTGACATGGCAGGTCCCTACCTAACGGAGAGGAGTTAAGAGATCTCATTGGGGGTGCATATAATTGGTGAAATTGCATATCATATTTATTCGATAATTATATGCGATTGAATGTGTGTCGGATAGTCGCACGTAAACCGTGAACTCACTGAGCTATGTAGCTGACTATAGTATACATCTCAGAATCGGGAGGTTCAGGAATCGACAAGGGCAAAGGATACGCTTAAGAAGCTTAGTTCCTTTTACTTTATTTATCGTACACTTATATGTATTTCAGAGTTTGTCTTAGTTTGAATTATAGTGACCCGGTATGGGACGGGTTATCTTTTAATATTTATTTTGATTTGATGTTTAGATTTCCGCTCTAAACGTTTTAGTTTATTAATTGGAGTATTTAATGAGGTGTTTTGATGACGTGACATTTCATTTATTTGGAAAAAAATGGGGTGTTACAATACCAATGATTCAGTAAAATTCGATGTTTTTCGAGAAAATACCAACGGATCACCCAGAGAATCACTGAGTAATTTGTCACTGATTTCAATTACCCACCAACAATTTACCCACCGATTTTTGTAACGGTTTTGTGAAGAATCACTCTTTAACGACATAATTCTCAAGGAAAGTTTTTTAAGCAAAAGTCTTTCGTTTATTTATGACTGTATTCAGTAATCACTTGTAAAATTGCATGTGATTCATTCGTGTTTTTGTTCTCTTTTTCGTTTGATCCTATATGTATGTTTTGAGAGAGAGAATATTAATGATCGAGTTAAAGGGGTGTGAGTGTGACCAAATTAATTAATTAATTACGTTAAAGATGCAACTACATACCCAAGGGTACAAATAATAATTAAGTTGAGCAATGCAATATTCCAGGGTATACCATTAATTTTATTTGAAGTTATTAATTTATGATGTAAACAAGTCATGTATTAGTCAATAAAAGTTTGAATTTGGAAAAGTCAAAACTATATATGACGATTTAGATTCAATTAATTAATTAAGGTGATTTTGAAATGAAATCACATGATCATGAATTAATTGGTTTTATCAAGTAACTAGTATATTGCACCGTGCGTTGCACGGTGATAAGATATGTTTTTCTTACAGAATATGTAACAAAGTTTAGATGAAACATAATTTGTTATTTGATAATTAGTAAAATGCAATCTTTTCTAAACCGATGTGGCTCGAACAACTATTATCCTCTTGTCAAATGGATACATACCTAGCCATTGTGTTAGTTCTTTACCTCAATAAAAAATCTACTTTTGAATACGAATTACTTCTTATTACAATTTCATTCTATATTGTTTTTATATTAACATAATAAGTCGATCCAGTTGAGTGAATGTCAAATAGATGTATAATATTTACATAATTTTTTTTTTAATTAAGTGGATGCCAAATAAGTCGCTCCTCATAGGCACATTTGCAATGGTTCATATGATAAAATCCATTTCTTTTGAAGCAATTGGGCAATTCTTTTTTCATCCATCACTCATGATTTTCCTCGCTTGGAAATAAACAAAAGGTTTAACATAATACGCATTTACATGTTGCACATCCAATCAATATAAACGATAAAACAATAAAAAATGAAAATTGAAAATAGTAATATAAAAAATAAATTTTATTGATTTTCAACGATTTTCATTCAAATTGTTACCATGAAAACACTTTCAAGATAAATGAAGATCAAAAAAAACAAAACAAACTTTTGATTCAAAGCAAGTACGGGATACACCCATTAAAAGTAAACATGAAAGGAGGTGAATAAAGAGGACGATTTATAACATATAAAAAAGTTGGATAGTTTGACGTTAAACGTATTTTTGCAAGTAAATTACCAATAGGAGACCCAGATTATTACGAAACATACATTTTTCATAAAATGAGTAATGAAATATAACTTACAATTTTCGTTGTTATTTATAATTTTATGAATTGCAAAAAAAGAAGACTTATCTTCTGCCCTTTATATATAATTGATTGTAATAACTATTCATTTAAATATATTAATGGTACATAATTAAAAAAGATGAAAAGTTTTTTAAATTTATGAATAACTTTAATTCTTACAAATAATCAACATACAATATACATTCCATCCACTAATATTTTATTAAAAGTGGAGATTTATTATAACTTTGTTTTGTATATGTATATATTTTGATTTTAATGTATATTGAAAAGATCATATTATCATTATATATTAAATAGTTGTAGTAATTTTTTAATTTATTTTTATTTAATCCTACTAAAAAAATATACACATTTAATAAATTGTATAAATTATATTCATACATATAGTTTTTAATACATATTATAAGAGTCATTTAACAAACATTTTGATTTATAACCATTGTTAGATTACTAAAAAAATAAAAATAAAAATAAATAATAATTATGCTCATTTCACTTACTAAATAAATAAAAAGAATAAACTTATTTAGTAAAAGTTTTAAATTATAAACATTGTTATCCTACTAAAAAAAATAAAAAGACTAATTTAATAAAATTTATGAAATCATTCTTAGCTTATTAAGAAAATAAAAAACAAATACATAAATAGACTCAGTATAAGATTTTCTTTTATGTATATTGTTTTTTTAATACATATTTTAAAAGTCATTTAATTGAATTTTTTATTTATATGCAAAAGAAAATGTAAAGTCATAGTATTTAATGTTAAGTGATTATTTAAAAATAAATTAAAATTATGAGATAAAAGATAAATAGGTAGAAAGTCCTCCCCTTATTTCACTCTTTGATATCTTCCTTTATATATACTAGTGTTGGGCCCGTGCGTTGCACGGTGAGACGGTAATTTTTTTATTGGAGTATTAAACAGAGTTAAATGAAGCGTATGAAATATAATGTGAAAAATAAACATATTTTCATAGTTGTTAATTTGGATATATTCTTATCCGTTTGTTATTAAGATGAATTTTTGATATACCACTAACAGTTTTGTATTATATTATTTAAAACTCAAACGATATGCGCCACAACCATATTACTATTATTGAATATAATATAATGCAAATTAGTTGATCAACATGCAAGGTGGATCGCATTGAAAATCAGGGTAGTAAGCTTTTATCGTAATTATTTTTTTAAAACGTATGATTAATATTAACTCTATAATTTGTCACAAATACATCACTCATCTTAAGCTATTTTACACACCCTTTATTCCAATATTTCAACCTCTCGCCAATGTAGATAATTAAAACTCAATCACAATTCGTCATTTGAGAATATTTAATCCTCATGGTGTCGCGCTCAAATTTTTTTGTTCTTCTTTAATATATATATATATATATACACACACATATATAGGGCGGGTTCAAATGAGAACTCAAATTTGGTTGTGAATGTGAGGACAAATCAGAATGCGACACATGTGATATTCAGACTGATTAATCAAAAAATATTCAGACTGAATAAAACTGAATATAGTGTTTATTCGGTCTGAATAACCAGTATATTCAGTTTAATCGGTCTGAATATTTCTTTGATTATTCAGTCTGAATAATCAACATTCAGACACGTGTCACGCTCTCATTTGTTCTCACGTTCACAACCAAATTTTAGTTTGCATTTGAACACCCCCCCCCCCCTCTCTCTCTCTCTCTATATATATATATATAGGGTGGAGCCAAAAATTTATATGAGAGGGGTCACCATATTAGAATAAAAATAAAAGTTGAAATTCTGAAACCGGTAAAAGTATTGATATTATATTGACGATATTCGACCTTTACATATTTAACAATAACGGTTTTGCAAAATCTAAAAGATAAGGAACAATTTAAAAAAATTGATGAAAATACAAAAGAGTAAAAACCATCTACATTCCAACATAGAGTAAGAAAATTTATAAAATAACAAACATTAAGGGGTAGTATACCAAACACTTACCCGGGTAAGTGATTACCGACAAAATTCAACACTATCACTAACTTACCAGGTAAGACTTTAGTCCATCAAAACAGTATCGTATACAACAATTTACCCAGTAAACGCTAACCGTGTTAAGAGCCGTAACATTACTTACCAGTTATAAGACTTTTGGCTCTTGTACTTTCATTAAAAATTAATTAAGGTACGAAATTAGCAATAAATCATAAACCATAGGGACGGGAAATGGAAATTATTAACAAATCTTATGGATGAACGTTGTTTTTATATATAATTTTGTTAAAAAATAAAGTTGTGAAATGAATTTTTGTTTATCAACATTAACGTTTATGACAATGGTTACTTATTTATACAAAAAAAATAGAGTATCGTGTTATGATAATTAATCATAATGTTTATTTACTTATATTGTATTCAATTATCATAAGTATTATATTTATATATATTGATTGCACAAGGGTGTTTTACATGTAAACCAAAAAAATACTATCATATTGGTCTGATTAATCGTTATCTTCATTTTATTTATTTATATTCGTTATAATCAATTTATTAATATGTAAATAGAAATAGAAATATTATTATATTTAGTAACACGTAAATAAAATTTTACATATTGAGAGCTTTTCGTTTACATTAAAAGTTTTTAAATTTATTGATTAGTTATATCATTAACTGTTATGTACATAAAAACTTATACTGTATTCAATTATAATAAGTATTGCATTTATGTATATTGATTGCCATAAGGGTTTTTTACATGTAAACTAAAAAATATTATTATGTTCATCTGATTAATCGTTATCTTCATTTAATTTATTTATATTCGTTATAATCAGTTTATTATTATATAAATAAAAATAAAAAAGTTATTATATTCAGTATTGCATATATAAAATTTTACATATTGAGAGAAATTTCATTTACATAATGAGTTTTTAAATTTCTTGATTAGGTATATCATTAACTGTTATTTAAATAAAAAATTTAGAGTCCTGTAAAATGATAAAAAAGAACATTATTGGTGGTTCGTCCTTTAATATACATACAAATTCCCTATGATGTCTCATTTTTCTAACGATTAAACTTCTCATTTTCTCTCATTCGATAAACATCAACTCACCTCCCTCCAAGTTATAGAGGAAACCAAAGTCATGAAATTGAGTGATTGTATCTGTAAAAATAAACATCAAATGTCATTTCTTCTTTTGCAAAGGTCTTTGGATTCGACTTTGTAATTTGGGTCCATTTAGATTTCCCACATGCACCTAAGATATTGTTATGCGTTAATGTATGAGGGCAATATAATCATAAATAATAATAACTACAATCTGTTAGAATTATAAGTTAACTCTACATAGTAATAAAAATGTTAATTTAATCATAATTCTACAACTTTAATAATCAAATTATAACTCCATAATAGAAAGCAATTTCATGTCTCAAAAGCTCAAATAAGTAATTCAACATTGGGAAAAAAAACCGTAGCTATAAATTTCCACAAAGAGTGGTATCTATTGTTGAAATCTTTCATTTTATACTCTAAGTTAAATGAACAAAATATAACATTGTGACATTTACTTGTACTCCTTTATATACATTTAATCAATGACATTCGAATAATACATAACAAAAAGATTACATGAACTTCTCCAAAACAAAAAGATTAAATGAACTTCTACATAACAAAAAAATTACATGGACTTCTCTATAACAAAAAGATTAAACAAACTTCTACATAACAAAAAGATTACATGAACTTCATGGCCCCATTTAAAAATCTTACCTTGCTGGAAGAAGATAGTAGTTACTTATTCGGGATGTTAGCGATTGAAGACATTCTTCTTCTTGATTGAGAATTCTTTGATATGTCCACTCTTGAAAGCACCTCTTCCATGTCTATTCCTCAAACATCTCTTGTCTCTTATACATCCATAGAAAATGCATTCCAAGGGTTTCAATAAAGAGAGAATTAAAAGGATTTAATGGAAGGAGCAAATGAATAGTCATAGGTTAAACACATGAATGTGAAATTACAAAAAAAACCAAGTCTAGTATAAAACACACATATTTCATTTAGGGGTAAATAAGTCATTTACATATTAAACAATTTAAAAAATCAAAATTTTGAGAAAAATTCATAGTCACAATTCCTACTACATCATTATGCCACATCATGCTTGGAGGTTGTTCCTTTAATAGATTTATAGACCCCATTTAAAAATCTTACCTTGCCGGAAGAAGATAGTAGTTACTTATTGGGGATGTTAGCGATTGAAGACATTCTTCTTCTTGATTGAGAATTCTTTGATATGCCCACTCTTGAAAGCACCTCTTCCATGTCTATTCCTCAAACATCTCTTGCCTCTTATACATCCATAGAAAATGCATTCCAAGGGTTTCAATAAAGAGAGAATTAAAAGGATTTAATGGAAGGAGCAAATGAATAGTCATAGGTTAAACACATGAATGTGAAATTACAAAAAAAAAACCAAGTCTAGTATAAAACACACATATTTCATTTAGGGGTAAATAAGTCATTTACATATTAAACAATTTAAAAAATCAAAATTTTGAGAAAAATTCATAGTCACAATTCCTACTACATCATTATGCCACATCATACTTGGAGGTTGTTCCTTTAATAGATTTATAGATATATTGATTGTTATCCTACTAAAAAAATAAAAACACTAATTTAATAAAATTTATGAAATCATTCTTAGCTTATTAAGAAAATAAAAAACAAATACATAAATAGACTCGGTATAAGATTTTCTTTTATGTATATTGTTTTTTTAATACATATTTTAAAAGTCATTTAATTGAATTTTTGATTTATATGCAAAAGAAGATGTAAAGTCATAGTATTTAATGTTAAGTGATTATTTAAAAATAAATTAAAATTATGAGATAAAAGATAAATAGGTAGAAAGTCCTCCCCTTATTTCACTCTTTGATATCTTCCTTTATATATATATATATATATATATTGATGATTGATTGTTATCCTACTAAAAAAATAAAAAGACTAATTTAATAAAATTTATGAAATCATTCTTAGCTTATTAAGAAAATAAAAAACAAATACATAAATAGACTCAGTATAAGATTTTCTTTTATGTATATTGTTTTTTTAATACATATTTTAAAAGGATTTTCTTTTATGTATATTGTTTTTATAATACATATTTTAAAAGTCATTTAATTGAATTTTTGATTTATATGCAAAAGAAGATGTAAAGTCATAGTATTTAATGTTAAGTGATTATTTAAAAATAAATTAAAATTATGAGATAAAAGATAAATAGGTAGAAAGTCCTCCCCTTATTTCACTCTTTGATATCTTCCTTTGTATATATATGTATATATATTGATTTGGTAAACATCTCTCTCTCTCTCTCTCTCTCTATATATATATATATATATATAGAAAAGTTCAAATGCAAACTCGAATTTGGTTGTAAACGTGAGGACAAAGGAGAACGCGACACGTGTCTATATATTATTCAGTCTGAATATACAAAGAAATATTCAGATTGAATATATTCAATTTAAATATTTCTTTGTATATTCAGACTGCATAAATACTATATTCAGTTTGAATATTTCTTTGAATTGGACATGTGTCGCACTCTCATTTATCCTCACGTTCACAACCAAATTTGAGTTCTCATTTGAACCCGTCCCTATATATATATGCCAAAGTTGAGTTCACATTTGAACCTAACCCTATATATATATATATATATATATATAGGGTTAGGTTCAAATGTGAACTCAATTTTGGCTGTGAACGTGAAGACGAATCTCAGCCACACATATTCGGTTATGGTGGACGCGATCACGGAGGATTGACGCGATTCATGGGATGGTAGAGATTATTAAAGGAGGGGAACCATGTCAAAGCTGCCTTTATTGACCGGATAAGCGGCTGAGATTCGTTCTCACGTTCACAACCAAAAATGAGTTCACATTTGAACTTTTCTCTCTCTCTCTATATATATATATGGATTTGAATGATCAGATTAAAAGTAAAAGATTGGGCATCTGAGTATCTGACTTTTGGGAAATTAAAATAAAAGTTTAATTAAGCAAACCGGAATTAATTAACTTATAATAAGCAAACATGGGAAAGTATTATTAAGTGGTCAGCTTTAGAAGCTTCAAATATATGTTTGTATGTGCGATTTGTGTATTGAGGGTGGGTTCAAACGATGACAACCTCAATTTACAATAATACGAGAATGTCACGAAAAACTATATTAATATGGTGGTAAACATCTTTTAATCACATATGTTAGAATTAGATTATCTAATATTACGGTTCTTGTGATTTGTTTTTTACATTTTCATAAATTGAGGGCGCAGCGTTTAAGTTTGCACCTTATGTATTATGTGCATATTTGGTATGAATTATAATTTTTACATACAAGTACTTACATTTTCGAAAGTGTATGTATGTATTTATGTAATTGTTGCATGTGTATGTATCTAGACAAATCATCTAGATGTTGGTTCAGGAGTGTCTACATCAAGCACATAATGGTAGCATATATGTCGTTCGGAAGTAGGTAGAAAAGTCTAGCTAATATGTGGTATATATTAGTTCCACGATAGTATATGGTTTTTAAAAAGAAAAAGTCTAAAAAAAACCGAACGAACTATCAAATTTTAAATAATTAAGTTATTAAATTAATTTTTTGATTGAGAAAACCGTTAAACTTTCTAAAACCGATTAAATACATTCTTGTAACCTGTAAAAACAGGTTAATATAATAAAAATTTGAGAAAACTTTACACAAACCCAACAAACTATTTGACTTTAAATGATTAAAAATCTCTAACTTTTTTCCTAAATCATCTTACCAAATAAAATCTGAACTTTTTTAAACAAATAAATCCCAAACTTTTCTTGAATAAACAAAATCATGAACTTAATTTTGAACAAATAAATCTGGACTTTTTTAAACAAAAAAATGTATACAATTTCTCTCACCGACAACAAAATAAAATGAACCAATTAAACAAATAAATATCTAAATTTTTTCCCAAATAAATTCTTGAACTTTTTTTGAACAAATAAATCCGAAACTTTTTTGGAGCAAAAACATAAACAAAAAAATATATACAATTTTTCTTATCGACAGCAAAATACAATGCATCAATTAAACATAAAAAATGTATATCATTTCCATTACTAATGCTGAAATATATAAAAGTTACACCTAAAAACATAAATAGATACATAATCTATACATAAAAAAATAAGTTTAATAAACTTAGGGTGCGTTTGGTTTGCGGGATTGTTTTTGAGGGATTTGGATTTCATGGAAGGATTTGGATTTGGAGGGATTTAGATTGGATTGTATTTGAAAATCATAGGTGTGTTTGGTTTGTAGGATTTGGAATGGAATTGGATTTCTATTATTTATAAATAATTTATAAAAAAATATAAAAAAATATAAAAATAATTAAATTACATTTTTATTAATCAATTATTATAAAACAAATGTTTTTAACATTTTTAAAACATTATTTCATACAAATTCTACGAAATCCCGAGCATCCGCCAAGGATTTCAAAATCCAATGTTCATGGGATTTTAAATGAATCTATGGATTTTAAATCCTTACCATTAGACAAACCAAACACCGGAATGGATTGCACTTTAAATCCAAATCCCTTCAAATCCATCCAAATCCCGCGAACCAAACGCGCCCCTTAATTTATGCTTTAAGCATAACTTTTGTATGCTTTAGATTAATACCAAAAATGGTATAGTTTTGCTCTGTTTAATTGGTTCATTGTCATCGGTAGAGATGGGCAAAAACCAGGCTCGGGCCGGGACGGACCTCAATCGGTCCCGGGCCTCAACAATAATTTTCAGACCGGGCTTTTTATAACCGGTCCCGATCCTAACGATTTCAAGCCAACCCGTTTAGTGTGTTATCGTAACCGGTCCCAAACCGTGCCTTCAATAAAAAAAATATTTTTTAATTCTTTTATAAAAACATTAATTTTATATATTATATATGTAATCATTACATATATATAATTGGGTCACTCAAATACATCTTAAAACACGTTTTATTGTAGTTTTATAATTGGTTTTCAAACAAATACACTTAAAAAATACGTTTATTATAATTTTATATTGATTTTTAGTCAAATACATTTAAAAAATACGTTTTATTATAAATTGGAATTGTTTTTCAATCAAATACACTTAAAAAGTTAGAAACATATATAAAAGTACATATATAAATACATTTTTTTGTAAAAATCGGCCCGGTGTCTTCACCGGTCCTGTAACCAGCCCCGGGCCGGGCCATCGAAACTCTCCAAAAGTGTAACCGGTCCCAGATTTCGGGCCTGTACCGGTCCCGGGCCGGGCCGGGCCCAAATGGCCATCTCTAGTCATCAGTGAGAGAAATTGTATACATATTTTTTTCATTGTTTTGTTCAAAGAAGTTCCGGATTTATTTGTTTTAAATTTAAGTTAATAATTTTGTTTCTTCAAAATTTGGGATTTATATGCTCAAAAGAGTTCAGAATTTATTTGGTAAAATGATTTAGATAAAAAAAATTAGGGATTTATTTGTTAAAATAAATAAGAGACTTAATCATTCAAAATTAGATAGTTTGAGTTTGTAAACTTCCCACATTTTTATCACAATAACATGCTTTTACAGGTTACTAGAATTTGACGCAGCGGAAAATATGGAACGGATCGACAAACGTCAAATCCAAAAGATAATAGATTTTACAAGCGTAAGAACTACGAAATAACGAGAAACACTCGAAATGCTCTTAAAAGAGAAAGAAAATATTATTGATTAAAACTTGTTAAACAATGAAAAGGCTAAACCCTATTTATAATCTAAATCTAACCTAATAGATAACTATTACTAATAATTAGAATTAAACTAGGAAACTAAAAGATAATAAACTAATAACTATCCTACAACTAATAAAAGATAATTAATAAAAAAAGATAATTAAGTAAAGATAATTAAATAATAAAAACAAAGAATAATATGGAGATAAACGTGTGAATTGTGATTTGCATGTGGATGAGAATTCCATGCAAACAGTAAGATAGGCGACTGGTGATGCGGGTGTAACGGTGTTGCTACCCGCCATGGTGGTTTGGGTGTGGGTCGAGTCATTTGTACACACGTTCGTTTTTGTTTTCTTTATGCGATTGCCAAATTTCGGGCTTCCTTCGAGCTCGTTTTCTTTTTCTCCAAAGATCGAAAAAGAACCTTGTTAACTCTCGAATTCTCCCCGTATCATAATTATTTAACCGGTTTTAAAAAATGTAAAAGTTTTATCAATAAAAAAAGTAGTTTAAAAACTTAATCATTTAAAATTTGATAGTTTGTTGGATTTTTTTGTACTTTTCCTTTTTCAGAATGTAAGTTAAGTATCCATAATTGGTATGTGGCATATTTGTAAATAAAACCTAATTAATGGTTTATGTATGTAAAGATGTTCCTGATCACGGACCTGTAACCAAGTCTTGCGCAAGATCGGTTATAAAAAGCCTAGGATGATAGACACGGTTAATTGAATGGTCAACTTTTGTTATCCAAAATTTGAATTAAGTGTGTATTCAAAGTATAAATTTGATTAGTTAAGATGTTTTGACCAAATTACTAGTATATTTCTTGATTAAAACTTTAAATAATTTGTTACCTATTGGGATGATGATGATGTTTGAAATAAAAAGTAAATTGGAAATGTTGAAAAGATGAAAATGAATGGAACGGATGGTTATAAGAAAAATACAAGTGAGGGTTAATGGGTTAGATTCCGGTGAGAATGAGAGTTAGGTGAGAAACGTAAGAATGGATCTTCACTCTTGGATGCACATTAGGATGAGATGCACCGAAATGAGGTGCACCAAGATGTACCGGATCAACTCCTTTTAAAGCGTAATTCATGGATGGATATGGGATTAAAAGCTAGCGATCCAGGGCTTAGATCACTTTTTTTACGCTTCTCAAATTAACTATTCTTATCACACCAGGTTAATTTACTAATTTTATACATAAAATAGAAACAAGAGGGAGGGAGGGAGGGGTTTGTTTGAGGATGGAGATGGTGGTCACTATAAATGTACCCTTTGGGTGCCTTTGATAGACATTTTCCAAACACAACTCTTTATCACTTAACCTTCACCTAGACCTGGATATATAACTGGAAACACAATTTATATATAATGGGATCTGATGACGTGTATATATATATATATATATTGTTGATCTTGATTGAGTGCATGCATGACGTTTCAATAATCAAACCCTCTCCAAAATTCATTTTCATTTTCATTTCTTTTTCTTTCTACAGAAATCATGCATGATCATAAATAATAAGTTACTTTAATTAATGATTATCGAATGTATTATGTGTGTATATATATATATATGTATGTTAAGATCATTGTATCTCCTAATTTACTACAAATTACATTATTGAATGATTAATTAATTAAGGATTTAATTTCATTTCATTTGATTTTGGTTGGCCTAATTGGATCCTCCTAATCATCCATTCATCTAACCTTAACCCCCTTTCTATTCTATATATTATTATATAAGAACAACCTATATAAACATTCATTCGTTCATTCATTATTTTAATTAAAACTTCAGTTGAGTAATCCACGTCACCTTTGCATTACTTACTTGTGTGTGTGTATATATATATATATATACTGCATTTCCCACTATATAATCCCATCTTCGTTTACTCACTTTATTTTTATTATATAATAATAATAATTATTAATTACACCTGCACGTACCCCTTGGCTACCTATACAAGTAAGTTATCTTCATTTCAATTCAAAAAGACAAGAATTACTACCATATACTTATCTCAAACGATTAATTAACTAGCTACATATTACAATTACATCCAATTATATTAATAATATCAAAACACATGCACCATGCTAATTTACCGGCTTATATAATCGAGTTTTTCTTTGAACCAACAGATTTAATAAGAAACTGAGTCTAACAAGACGCAAGAAACCCGAAACCAAAACAGTTACAAAGAAAATGGGTTACAACACCAACATAACCAATTCAAGCATCTACCAAAAGAACTCCTATTATGGATCCAAAAGTAAATGGACGATTGGATGTTGTTGGCTATGATACTAGGATTAAAAGGAGCGTTATTAAATATCACGTTGTTCCTGCCCTTCCAAATCAGCCACAAATACGCCTACACCACAACACTACAAAAGAAATGACTTTTACCCATAAAAATTATCCATAGAAGTTTTCGTCGGTGATTACCTACGGATTACCCATAAAATATCACTGGTTTGGTAAAATCAGATATTTTTCGAGAAAATACCAACGGATCACCCTGAAAATTTTTGGGTAATCTGTTACTGTTTTAAATTACCCAACAATTTTTGTGACAGTTTTGTAAGAAATCGTCCTTTTAACAACAAATTTTCCAAAGAAAAGTTCGTAAACAAAAGGCTCTTGTTTAATGGTGCAACCTCCTTAACGGCATTCATTTTAGCACTACGATTGATAGACCCCTTCGCTCGGCAAATAAGGTCTTCTATATTTATAAGTACTTAATTAATTGGCTTAATATATAGATGCAATACAATCCAATCCAACCATTTTCTTTATATGTAGTTCTAGGCTTCTAGCTTTATGTAAACGTAATCATATATTCCAAAATGGGTAATTGATTGCACTTTATAATATGCAGGTTAAAGTTAGAGTATATGTATATATAGTAATATTTTTATTGTACATACCAATTAGGCAGCGGCACAAATTAACATTTATACAAGAAAATTAATTAGGAAGGCATATATATATACATATATACATAGAGGGGAAAGTTTAAATGCGAACTCAAATTTGGTTGTAAACGTGAGAACAAATGAGAGTGTGACACGTGTCAAAGTAAGCAATATTCAGACTGAATATACAAAAGAATATTCAAATATAGTATATATTCAGTCTGAATATACAAAGAAAAATTCAGTCTGAACATATACTATATAATATTTCTTTGAATGGGACACGTGTCGCACTCTCATTTGTCATCATGTTCACAACCAAATTTAAGTTTTCATTTGAACCCGCCCATATATATATAGGGGTGGTATTCGTTGCAAACTATTCAATATTTGCAAACTTGCAAACTCACCATTATCCAATATATATATATATATATATATATATAAGGGAAGGTTCATACGAGAACGTTAACTATTTTGAAAATATGAGAAACTTTTTTATGCACAAATTCACATGTGATTTTGCACTAACTGGAGCGGACGATTTTTGGGACAACGTAAGTCGCATGGGAAAGGTCGTCTTGATCATGTATGATTTTGTACATGAACAACTTTTCTCGTATTCTCGTAAAAAGTTATCATTCCCGTTTAAAGATTTCTATATATATATATATACATATAGGGCGGATTCATATGAGAAGTCAAATTTTTGGTTGTGAACGTGAAGACAAATGAAAACGCGACACGTATCATACTCCGACTGAATAATCTACATTCAGATACGTGTCGTCCTCTCATTTGTCCTCACGTTCATAACAAAATTTGAGTTCGCATTTGAATTTTTTTCTATACATATATATATATATAGAAAGAGGTTCATGCGAGGACGGTAACAATTTACGAGAATGTGAGGACAATTCTCAGCCAATCATTTTGTACATGAAACTTTTCATGTACAAAATCACATATGATTCACGTAGAATATCATATATGATTAGCCGCGACTTTTCCCTCGACTTGCCCACGGGAAAAGTCGCGCATGTCCTTTTTGATGCTTACAAAATCACATATGATTTTGTACATGAAATCATATATGATTTTGTACATGAAATTTAATGTACAAAATGATTGGCCGAGGATTGTCCTCGTATTTTCGTAAATTGGTACCATCCTTGTATGAACCCGCATATATATATACACATATATAGAAGGAGGTTCAAAGGAAAAACGCTAAAAAAATAGAAAACCGAATAACACCCTGGGAGACTTCCATCTGGACGGTATCCACTAATGCATACCGGTAATCTGTAACATGCATGAGTGAATATTCATCAATGCGTCAGGAACAAAAATTACCGGTATGCATTAGTGCATACCGTCCAAATGGAAGCCTCCCAGGGTGTTCTTAAGTTTTCTCTTTTTTTAGCGTTTTCCTTTGAATCTCCCTCTCTCTCTCTCTATATATATATATATATATATATATATAGGCGGGATCAAATAAGAACGGTAACTATTTAAAAGAACACGAGAACAGACAAACCACGTGCAAAATCACATATGATTTTCTATTAACGGTCAAAAAAAGTGTGCAGGCGACTTGTGGTTGCGTCCTCAGGTCGTGGGGCAAAGGTCGGTTGAATCACATGTGATTTTGTACGCGATGGTAGTGTAAAATCACATATGATTTGTCTAGTCTCGTGTTCTTTTAAAAAGATAACGTTCTCGTTTGATCATGCTTCTATATATATATATATATATATAGAGAGAGAGAGAGAGAGAGAGAGGTTGGTTCAAATACAAACCACTTGAAGGGTACAAACTATACAAACTGATTCAAATCAATATAAAAATAATTTTTTTTGTTCACATATGATTGTTTCACCCTCTGAAAAATTACATGTGAAACTTTTACATTATGAAACAAATATATGTGAAACTCTTTCATAAAAAAATATGAGAAACTTTCAACTTATTAAAACAAATACATATGAAACTTTTACATTATTAAACAAGCATATGTGTAATAAATCTTAAATCATAGCATTTGATAGAAAAAATATCATGAAATTATTATTTTTATATTGATTTACACCAGTTTGTATAGATTGTACCCTTCAACTGATTTGTAGTTGAACCTCCCTATATATAATATATATAGATATAGATATAGATACATACATGTTGCGTTTGGAAATGAAATTTGATATTATGTGGTGGTACAAATTAAAGCCAATACTATGAAATAAATTGACGAAGAAAAGAATTATATGCTATAATTTCATCATATTAAATAGTTTTATGAAAAAAAAAATTATTAAAAAAACAATGAAATCCTGGAGTTTGTAAGGTTTGTACAGATTAATTGGTTTGTATTTGAAATCTCCCCTATATATATATATATATATATAGAAGAAGGTTTAAATGAAAACGCTAAGTATTTAAGAAAACAAGAAAACCTTTTTTCATGTACAAAATCACATATGATTTTGAACTAACATGAAAAATGGACACCCGCGACTTTTGCCGCAGGTTAAGTCGCGGGAAAAATGGCGGCTAATCATTTATGATTTTGTATGTGAATCATATATGATTTTGTACATAAAAAAAGTTTTCTTAAATAGATAGTGTTTTCGTTTGAACCTGCTCCTATATATATAAGGGCCATCTTTTGAGAACCCTAATTTTTGTGGGAACTATGAGGTCGATTTTGAGCCACTAATTTATATTAAATTAGGAAGTTAGTAATTTTGAAAAAATAAATTACACAATTAAATAAAGAGCATTATAGGTATTTGTAAGTTTTCTATCTCCACTTTCCGCTCTCCTTAATCACCGGCTAATTAAATAATTGTCAATGATTTGGGTTATGAACACTATGAACAAACCATAATGGATGCTTTGTGAGCATCATGTGAACACCTTGTTCATAAAGTGCAATCAAATGGTTCACTTTGTGAACACCTGTTTACAAATACAAAGTGAAATTGGACTTTGTTCACGTTGTGAACAACAGAAGTGAGAGGAAATGGTAGAGACGGCGGAAGAACGGAACGCATGTTTCCTCATTAGGTTTTGAAATCCAAATTACTAATATAAAATTGTCGGGTTTGAAATTGAAATCTCCCCTATACACAGACACACACATATATATATAGTCACGTTCAGGAAAAACCTCAACAAAAAAACTGAAAAAACATCCTAGGATCCCTCGATTTGGATGGTATGCATAAATGCATACAGGTAATTTGTAACATGCATTTGTGCATATGCACTGATGCATAATATGCACCCGTGCATTAGGGATGTTCACGGTTCGGTTCGGTTCGATTAATAGGGAAAATGTGAACGGAATCGTGGGTTGAACCGAACTGCACCGAGCCGAAATAAGACAGTTACCCACGATTCGGTTCACGAATACCCGGATTTATAAAAAAATATCATTTACAATATAAAAGTAGTAGCAAAATATAACATTTAAAACAATTACAAAACAAATAAATAAAACTAATTAAAACGCTACAAATTAAAATAAGTTTAATTGTTTAAAAAGATCCATTTTTTCGGTCAATGTCAACGCTTTTATGATTTTTATACCACCAAATTTAATCATCCAACATAATTCTTGACACCAAAATGTAAAACACTTCACTCATTTAACTTTGAGTTAATAAATATATAAATAACAATATTAATATTAAATATTATATATACATTATATCCGGTTCGGTTCGGGTACCCGCAGTTAACTTAAATTCAAAACCAAAACCGATCCGTGAATACCCGGTTTTTTCGGTTTTCGGTTTTTGAATTTTGGATTTACGGTTTTCGGTTTTCTCGGATTCGGATCAAACGGTTTGGCTCGGTTTCTTGGTTTTCCGGTTTTTTTGAACACCCCGACCGTGCATAGAATAAAAAATAACTTCAATCGTTTGTACGCATTTGTGCATACTGTCCATATGGAGGGATCCCCAACGTTCTTCAGTTTTTTTTTTGATGTTTTTCCCTGAGCCAGAGAGAGAAAAAGAAGATTCAAACGAGAATGTTAACTTTTTACGAGAATACGAGATTGGCCGTTCATGTGCAAAATCATACATGATCCGAGCGACTTTTCCCATGCGACTTAAGTCGCTCCAAAAGTCGTCCGCTCTACTTAGTGCAAAATCGCATATGATTTTGTGCATGAAAAAAGTTTTTCGTATTCCCGTAAACAGTTAGTTTTCTCGTACGAACTTGCACCTATATGTATGTATATATATATAGTCAGATTCATACGCATTTAAGAAAATAATAGATTCCTTATTAATCATTCATTTTATTAAATAATATCTTCAATAAGTAATTATAAAAATAAATAAATAAGGGCATAAAAGTAATTTAGTTATATAAAAGTTATATAAGGTCAATATTTTAAATAACTCGTTCTGACGCGTTATGGTGTCACGCGTTAACCCCTATGGCTCCATCTAAGGCTTCGTTTGCTCCGTAACGCGTTATGGAGCGTTACGACACGTTACGACGTATTATTTTATAAGGTGTTGGATTACTTTAATACATAATAAATGATAATTATGTACTAAGAGTCATGACTTAAATAAACATAGAAAGAAAACTTAATAACTAAAACCTTAAATAGTTAAATTCTTACTGACATTCCCGTACATGAAAAGTCGAACACGAAGTCTTTGAAAATTGAAAAAAGTAGCGAGCAGAGATTCAAGAGATTGAATCTCGATTTTAATTGCACTTTTGATATCATTTTCTATAAGTTCTATATGTTTGGTATTAATAGTTCTTCTTTTTTAATTTTATTACTTTATACGAATTTAATTTGTCCTAAATTATTCTTCAAAAAAGTATGGATGAGTGTGTCTCTCTCTCTCTCTCTCTCTCTGTGTGTGTGTGTATATATATGTATATGTATGTGTATATATATTGCCTTAGGGCAGGCCTCAAAAAACGTCATGACCTCAGCGTAACTCTAAGGTTAGAGGCTTGATCTTGACACTACACCACGCTTTCCACCGTTTAGAACATTGGTTAAGGTATATAGTTAATATTTTATTTTCATAATAATTATGATTTAAATTTGAATTTAAGTTTTTTAATATTTAATGCATTTGAAATGAACGTATTTAATTTTCATTTTTTTATCTAAAACAATATTTAAAAAATGAAATTTTGTCGAAGTCACACGTGATTCACAATTATTTAATTTTTTTAAATGTTTTTTGAATCAATGTGATTTAAAGCTTGAAAAAGAAAATTGGTTAAAATTAAATCACATATAATTTATAGCAAAACACATTTAAAATATACAAGATCACATGTATTTTAAAACGTAATTTTTAATTTACACATATCACATGTAGGGTTCGGTTTAAGGGAAAACGACAAAAAAAGATAAAGCTGAAAAACCTCTTGGAAGACTTCCATCTGTACGATATGCATAAATGTATAATAGTATTTTGTAATATGCATTTTTGCATATGTAATAATGCATATGTAATATAAAAGCATTGTTGCATAGAAAAAAAACTTCACTCGCTTGTATGCATTTGTGGATACCGTCCGGATGTAAGGTTCTCAGAGTATTATTCAATTTTCTCTTTTTTTTTATCGTCAAATGTATTATTGTAAGAAGCTTACATTTTTTTCCACTATAATCAATATTAGATATGATTAATCGATGAAAATTACTGATTATGTTTTGGAAAGAAAAAACGTCGATTAATTGTGGATACACATATATGATTTTTGACGATTTTTTTATAAAAAAACTCTTAAATAAATACTTTAATAAAAATAAATATTTCAAATGAAAAACTAAATCACACTTATTTTAAATGTCGTAAAAAATAAATATTAATAAATGAAAATTAATGATGCTAAATCACGAAAACTAAAAAAAAATCATGAATAAATACTTTAATTAAATATATTATAGAAATAACTGAATTTCCGTATATAATCTACATATAACAAATGACACATATTCCTCCTCTTTCACTTTCAAAAATTTCAGTAAACCATAGAGACCAAAATTAGAATTTACTCTTTAAAAATAAAAAAGTTCAATGTTTTTCATTCAAAAAATAATTCAAAGACATTTGAGTTTTTTAAAAATTTCCCGTTTAGTACTCGTCATTTATTTGTAGGGTAGACCAATGAGAGCATCTCCAACATCTATTGTAAATTTTTTCTAAAATAGCATATTAAAAGTCAAAATCTCTATAATAATTTGCATCCAACTCCAACAGCTACTCTATTTTAGCAACTTTATCATTAACAATATTAATAAAATATTCCATCATTTAATAAAATATTATTTATCTCTCCTACACACTTAACTTCAATTATTTTGATTGGTTGAATATAATTAAATATTGTTTCTCTCTCTTCTATATATTTTTAGAGATTCTCTAAATTTAAAGATTTTTATTCTCTTTTTTCCCATTTTTTTATTTTAGCAATTGATATAGCATAGCTGTTGGAGCACTTGAATTGCTAAAATCCCTTATTTTTCTATTTTACAATAGCTGTTGGAGATGCTCTGACACCCATACATATTGCTTATGACACCTCTATAAGTGAATGTTATCATCACAAACATCTACATCAAACCCTATGATAATACCAAAATTTTCGTGCACACCTTTATTAAAAGAGTGACATTAACACTCTTTTTTGCGGAAGCCAATAATTAATAATAAATAGTGATCATAAAACATAAATCAATTAAATATTTTGAGATAGTGGTTAGAAAAGCTAAGCTTGTTTTGATGCAAAGTCATGGGCACTAATTTTGGGTCCTTGTCACCCTGCTTGAATTTATACTTTCAAACCTACCTCAACCTTAATTACTTATAATATATCAGTTTTAATTAATTAAATGTCTCACAAGAGCATTACAAGCTCAATTTTGCGTCGGATCTCCGGATCGGTTTCATCCAAAGGCAATGAGTGGGTTTTTGGTGTTCTTATAAAAAAATCTTATACGATCCCAATTATACACACATATATATATATATGAGAGAGATTTCAAATACAAACCAATCAATTTGTATAAACTGTATAAACTTCATTCAACTAATCATTTTTTTAATTTTCTTCACTCTTTCTTATTTATGAGTGTTGATTAGTAAATAATATGTGAAAAAAATTTCATCAATAACACATAAGGGTTGATTAATCAAGAATATATGAAGCAAGATTTATCAAAATGAGAAATACATGAAACAATTTCAGTTTCATATAGAAACAAAAATATATGAAATAAGTTTATAAAGAAAAGAATTATATGAAACTATTTAATTATATTAAACACTTTCATGAAGAAAAAAAAATCAATAGTTCAGGGACTTAATCATTCAAAAGGAAAAAGTTTAATGATTTTTTCAATCAAAAAAATAGTTTAAGAATTTAACCATTCAAAATGTGATAGTTTGTTAGAGTTTTTTGAATTTTTCTCTTAAAAAAATGAAAGACTTAGATTGGTTAACAAAGTTATCAGTAATGACTTGGTACACAAAAGAATATTATGCCTTCTCTGTCTCTATATATATATATACACACACACATTGATAGCAAAAATAACACACTTAAAGTGTGTCACAAAAATGGTGCAAGTGTACACCACTAATGCGTTCGCTTACAAGTAATATACCGGTAAATACCGGGATCGTCCAAGGACTGGTCTTACTAAGATTCAGAGATTTGTCCGAGCCATCGGTGCAAAGTTTCGGTTTTAATAAAAATAATGGTTTGTTTGTTGGAATATTGGAAATTTTTGTAAATAATAACAATTAATTAAAAGCGGGTATGGGTGTAAGTTTTCCCGAGAGTTGTTAAATGGTTTACATGGTTAATAAAATCGGTTACAATATAGTCCCATACAATTTTCTCCTCTCGAAGTTCCATTATAAGGGTTGTAAAAACGATTTTATTATAAAGTTACAACTAATGCTAATCTTCGGTTTGCCAATCGTAACTAAGTAGATCTCGAAGATCTTAGCTGCGCCGGATGTGGAGGGATGCGCATATCTCTATGACACACCCAGTCGACCGACATCTGAACCTTAGTACGATTATGCAAAAATCCATATCTCTATGCGATTATTGAAGATTTTCTCAAACCTCCTTGCATCATTCAAGCCGTATTTCGGATCCGCCCCTCTCGAGATCTAAGATCTAATATTAACACTTAAAGTGATCAGCTTGTCCGCGTTGAGTTGAAGCTTCGACTCGAATGACCAAACCGAAGAGTTAGCAAAAAGTAGTAACACCCAAGTGTTACATTTTGGACTCTCGGGTTCGGCTTACACCCACACCCAAATGGGGGTTTAGCTACGATACATAAGTAAAGAAATACTGCAGAAGTAGAAATACGAAAACAGAAATTGCATTAAACGTAACTGGCCACAGTGGTCACAAAGTAAATTACAGAAATTAAAATTACGGGAAATTAAAATGATAGAGTTGAACTATCAGCTGAATGCTCTCTAGCTTGATGGATCTCAAATGTATGGCCTTATGTCTCCTTTTATAGTTGAAGAGGAGAAGGGTGATGAAAGTGACAAAACACTTGGGATGGTGATGGTAGAGAAGAAAATGACTTGTCATTGCTTGTCCTTATCCCTTGTTGTCTTCTTCCTTTTAGCTCCATCTTCCTTATTTTGTCTTCATCATTTGACTTCTCTTCTATTGTTTCCTGAAAGCACAGCTCCTTGATCCTTACTGCAGCCTGAATTTCTTAACACTGAAATGGAAACAAGTCCTGAAGAGTTCTCTGCAGTTGATGCCTTGCCACAGTGGTGACTTGTCACTATGGTTTAAACGTTCAAAACTGACTTTTTAGTTATTTTCCAGCTATGGGACTAATTTGGACCAAAGAAAGTAGATAAAGCTCAAATGGGTGTTTATGTGGGTGAAAATGATTGAAAAGGGTTTAAAAGGATGACAAATAACTCTAATATTTGAAGGTTATCACACACACACATATGTTTAAACTAATGTTTTAGTAGATGTTTTTATAAGGCTTAAGTCTATAGATCAAACAAATGTCAAATACGCATCGTGTGTAAATGTATTGCAATAAATTGATATATATGACGATTTTGGGTGTTAAAAGAAGTTTTTAGAGTATTTATGAAATAAAATGTCCTATCAATCTTTTTATATGATACTATTTAAAAATGTTTGATTAAATAAGTGCTCATAAGACATTTTTTCAATAGTTTCATGATAAAACTAATAAAATAGTTTATTTTAAAATGTCTTAAGAAACTTGTTGTATATATAGGATGTCCAATTAATATATATTGTTCTATCAACTTATCGTAATACTTTTAAATAAGACTTATAATTATTTGGTCCTATAAATTTAATTTCACAAAACAATTTAATTATATATTAGGATATTTAAAGATATTTAACGTTCTATAAGACTGGTTTTGTTATAGTGAACCAATTCATATTACTTAATTTACAAAACAAGCATCAGGATCTCAACTCAATATCAATTTGGTAGCCAACAATAACATCGACTCATCATGTGCGAAAGCTAATTAAGTGCATGTTTGTTTGTAGCTTAACGAACATCTTATTTAGTCATCTATATATGATTGTTTGGTAGTGGCTTAATGATATAAAAAATAACTTATTCAGTAAGCTTCTAGAAAGAGTTTTATACAGAAAACCAAATTTCTTCTAAACTTGTTCTCAGTTTAAAAAATATGTTCCTTCTATATATATACGCCTAAGATGTTTATGTGTGTGTGTATATATATATATATATTCCTTTAATAGAAAGGTGGGGGGCAGTTTGATACACACGTGCAAAATATGCTGAATGAAACGTAGGCGTGGGAAAACTTATATGGTAAATAATGAGCGTTGAAAGACGAAGAAGAAGAAGAAGAAGAAAAAGACAAATGCTAGTAACATTTTGTAGTGGGTTTAATTCCATCATCTTAATTAAAGTCTTGCTAATGAAGTTTGACTCATCATAAAAGGTACATTTCAATGTCCACATCTTTCGGATTTTTTTCATCTATAATTTTTATATAGTTAATTATATATCTACCCACTTGAGTTGATGTAAAAACAAAACTTTTTAAGCTTTTTTAATTCTTTTGATTAATTTGTGTTCACAAATTAAATCTTCTTGTAGTCTTGTTGTCAGAGTCCTAAACCTAACATTGTTGCTGAGAGCAACTTAATTTGAAGTATATATTGAAACTAATCTTGGTATGTAGAAACAAAAGGGAAAAAGATTATTAGTTTATTGGTCAGAGACGCTAATCAATTCAAAAAGAAAATGATCAAGTGAAAGCCAAATTAACTCAACCAAATTAGTTAAAAATGAATAGAGTCAGACTCTTATATATTTTTTGCAATTAGGATCAATGGGCTTCATTGAGAAATTGAACTTGATATATATACGTCTGTAAGTGTCGTCTTTAATAAAAATAGCCTTTGTTTAAAACGTAATCTTTAATAGAAGTTGCCTAGAGCCGCCGAGAGGTGCAGTGGATCGCATGTTGTTGATTATAATCTGTCTACAAAAAAATATATTATGAGGCATCTCCCTTATATACGTGTAGCTTTGTTCTTTCAGTTTCATTCCTATTAATTTTGTTGTGCTTTTACTTTAGGTTGATTATATATATAATTAGATGATGTTGGATCATTTTATTAACATTTACTTTGAGTACTATAGGCTACATATATAGTGGAAGAATAAAGAAGTTACATATAATTCGAGTGCAGCAACCACCAAAAAATTTAGATCATGAGATGGTAATGATAAAATTAATTATAAAAAGTCTAATAAAAGGTGTAAAGTGGCTTAAATTTCCTGAATGTACTTCTTTATTGTATGGAAAGCTTCAAGGATTAATGGAATTTAGTTGATAATTCCGATATAAATATAGAAAAAACCACATTTGGAAAAGCCTTTACCATGTCATATTATTTTACTGGAGGAATATGATAAGTACCAAAATCTTATCCGATAAGAGCGAAGACAAGGAAAACAAGGACCTAAAACCTTACCCGGTAAGTGATGGTGATGACTTTTACCACGGTAAGCACTTATCGAGTAAATTATTGCATACGATGCCGTTTTAGTGGACTAAAATTTAATCCAGTAAGTAAACAATAGTGTTGAATTTTGTCCATAAATACTTATCCGAGTAAGATTTGGAGTTAGATTGGGTAAGGAGGCCATAAATATTTTTTTAAAGACTTTGAGGAATGTGTCAAAGTTTTGAGCTCAAATTTTACAAGCACTAATACATTAATTCTTGAATCCATGCTCAGTTCCATTTTATAATTAAGATAAAGAAGCATTGTACATCATTAATTAATAATAAGTGAAAAATGGGAACGCATATAGATGGTGAAAATGAAGTGAAAGGGGGATTTCCATTCTACATTAATTAATTGACATGAATATTCAAAGCAAATTAAGAAAAGAGACAAAGGGAAAAAGGAGGCGGAGTAGGCATTTGGTTCATAAAATGTTTTTGGATGAAATAGAATATGTTAAAGGATTTTAACTTTTAATGAATTGAAATGAAATATTGTCAGGTTTAATCGCCTGTTTGGTTGGCACACTACTAGAAAATTGAGTATTTTCAACGGAAAATATCGTTGAAAATTTTCTACGAATTTTAGAGGGATTATTGACAGAACATAAATTTTCTACGAATTTTCAACGAGTTACAAACATGCATTTTCAACCAAAATTTTTTTGATGAGACATTCCGATGAAATTTTTTTGGTTGAAAATGCATGTTTGTGAGAGATTTTCAACGGAAATTCGTTGAAAATTCGTAGAAAATTTATGTTCTGTCAATAATTCCTCTAAAATTCGTAGAAAATTTTCAACGACATTTTCCGTTGAAAATACTCAATTTTCTAGTAGTGGTAGAATTGGAATGAATTATGTTAAAGAAATTAGAGTCTGTCTGTTTAGTTCATAGAATGTAATTTTGGAATTGGAATGAAATGCTGACAAATAATCAAAATACCCTTATTGATAATTTATTTTTAAACTAAAAATACTTTAATAAAATAATTGTTAAATACTTTAATAAAAAAATCATTAAGTAGTTTTTAATTTGGAATGAAATATTGTCAAATAACCAAAATACCCTTTTTGAAAATTTTGAAACCGAAATACAACTACTGTAGTTTAGATTGGTGGTAGTTGACGGTGGTTAAAATCAGCGAGGGTCGACGGTGGTTCAGATCGGTGGTGGTCGACTGTGGTTCATATTGGTGGTAGTCTGCGGTGATTAAAATCAGTGGTGGTCGACGATAGTTTAGATTGGCGGTGGTCGACTATGGTTCATATCGTGGGTGGTCCGTGGTGGATCAGATTAAGGGTGGTCGGTTGTGGTTTAGGTCAGCGGTGGTACAGATGGCAGTGGTCAATTGTGGTCGGCGGTGGTCAACTGAGGTTCAGATGAAGGTGGTCAGCGGTGGTTCAGATAACGGTGGTCAGCGTTGGTTCAAGTTGGCGGTGATTCAGATCGACGATGGTCCGCGACAATTCAGATCGATGGTGGTCAGCGGTTGTTCAGATTGATTATGGTCGGCAGTGGTTTCGATAGGCGGTGGTCGGCGATGGTCGACGGAGGTTCAAATGGAGGTGGTCGGCGGTGGTTCAGATGACGATGGGCGATGGTGGTTCAGATGACAATGGTCGTCGGTGGTTCAAATTGGCGGTGGTCGGCAACGGTTCAAATCGATGGTGGTCAGCGGTTGTTCAGATCGATGGGGGACAACGATTGTTCAGATTGATGGTGGTTCCGATGAGTGGTGGTCGGTGTCGGTTCAGATCGGCGTTGGCCGGTGGTGATTCAGATTGATGGTGGTCAGCGACTATTTAGATCGGTGGTGGTCGACGGTTGTTCAGATCGATGGTGGTCGGTGGTGCTTCCAATTGACGGTGGTTTAGATCGGCGGTAGTTAAGATCGGCGGTGGTTCAGATTGAGAAGGAGGTGTGCAACTATTTTATCATAACAGGGTTAAAGGGCATATTTGAGATTATGAAATTAGAACATTTCATTCCATCAAAATACCACATTAAGGAATGTTTAATTCTCTTATTTTTGGAATTCAATAAAATTTAAAGATTCCTTCCATGAAAAAGAATCAACCAAACGAGATAAAAGAATTTGGTCAATGGAATTCAACTTTCCAATTCCATCATATTCCTCCAGAATCCGCGAACCAAACGTCACCTTAGAGAGAAATTCCATCAAGATGGAGGGACTGTTTGACAGTTGCTGAATAATTGAATGGTCAAAATGGTTAGGAGGCTATGTATGTTATAGTGTAGAATGAAATATGGCTGTTTAGAAACTATTCTGAATGGACAATCTCAATGACAACAAATTACAATTTTAACCCTCTATAATATAGTTGTTTCATAAAATTCTGAATAAAACTATCATTTTATAATATAATTACATACTCAAAATTTACTAATTCATAACAACATTTCATATTAATTCAAGTTAGGATCTATAAAAACGAAAAGTTATGGACCATCGATGTAGATAGTTTGTTTTAAGGACCAAATCCAAAATTTGATCAAACCACATGGACCACCAGCGTAATTCGCTCATTTATCTATTTATCATTGATTAATTGACTCCTAGATGCTTACTAATCAAGGGTTGGGTTCCGGTGAGAAGGAGTTTTAAGGTGAGAAGCGTAAGAAGGGATCTCCACTCTTGGATGCACATTAGAATGAGATGCACCGAGATGAGGTGCACCCGGATGCACCAAATCAATTCTCATATTAAGCGCAATTCATGGTTGGGTTTGAGATTAAAAGTGGTCAAAGGTTCAGATCCCTTCTTACGCTTCTCATCTTAACTCTGCTTCTGACACAATCTCATGCCTACTAATCAAATGTTTATTAAATTTAAATTATATATATTAAGTCAAAAGTTGCATTATTTAGAGAAAAAAATGATTTGATGCGTGAAAAGTGGATGTTGTCAACAATGATCTCAAATTCATGAAATTGTAAACCAATATGAACTCAAGCTATCAAAATAGGTTGCCCAAATACTATAATATGATTAATGCAATACATAAAAGTCAAATGACAATACTATAACATGCTTAGGATGCGTTTGATACACATATGGGTGACAACCCTTAAAACAGACCCAACAAAGCAGCTAATGCACCTCGACATGTGGCTCAAACCACCTGCAGATCGCATGATTTATTCACATATTTGATGGGGGATTTCTGTGCAGATTCGAGTAAGGGTTTCAACTCCACACACGAACCATGTTGTTGTTGTTGCGCAGCTATTTAGGGTGGTTGGACACCTTCTACCCCTACACCTCAAACAAGCAACAACAATCATCCCGAATGGGACAATCATTGCCCCTCCCTTTTATCTAACGATTAACAGAATCAACAGCCCCAGATTGGACACCCTTCAAACGAGATTTACGATTTATAACAAAGATTAGAATGGAACTTATTGCTAACGTCGTCCTCTAAATAATACTCGATTAAACAAGCATTTCTATGGTTCCTATCCCATTATAGATGATAAAGGCCATAAACAACACCCATGGATTACTCCAAGGCTTAATCATAAACTAAACAACAAAACACAATTAGAATCATGGTGTAGAAAGATCACCCATCTTTTATTCTAATTTCAAAGAAGGCGAGGATCTAGAGCAGGCAACATACATGCACCAAAACAATCATCCATTCCTTATTATGATTTCAAAGTAGCCAAATTGTTCTAAAAACCAATATTCATCTAGTTGGAAGACCATTACTATTAAACTTGTTGTCGTTGAGGCATTTCATCGAACACATAATATTCATCAAACAATTAGCATATTTGTTGAGCTAAAATGGTAAATAAAATGGGTTTAAAATCGAAATTGTGGTAAAATAAGATGATAAGAAAGGATGACTCTAGTGCTATTAGAAACCCAAAAAATAAATCATATACCAAATGAAATACTTATGAACACAGGAAAAAAAGATGACAGGGAGTTCAAGTAGTGATACAGAAGCAAAATAACACAAAATCGAAATTTGGGGTAGGTTGGATGAGAAATTGAAGAACATCAAACAAATGCTAAATGTAAGAAGGGAGTAGAAGCAGAATGTTTTATATTTATATTAACAGGAAACAGATTCCTTAGAAACATAAGTAAGAAACATAAGTAAACAAAATACAGAAAAGAAGGGCAGTCCAGAAAAAATAAATAAACAGTGTCGAGGCTCGTGTGTAACACGATTCCCTTAAACAGGTTCGTCTTTTGTTCCCAGGGTACAACGGCAAAAGCAGTGTACTACCGGTTAAGAAAGGTTGCCTGAAAATGTCGCTGGAAAGTCGAGTGCAGTAGTGAGAAATCGAGTACTGCGTTGTGTGTTAAGAATGAACCCAAGGACCCTTTTATATCGTGAATCAAAACCGAAATTATTTTGAAATTTCAAACATATTTCAGTTACAAAAATAAAATTGGGTCGAAAATTTTAGCAAAACCGGTCTGCGCGAGATCAGATTTCGGAGCTGCATTGTGTCCGCAGATCGCGCACCCATTAAAAGTTTATTATATAACATATATATATATACATATATTTAAATATGTCCAAATTTAGTAAAACCCATATTTTTTAACTAACTTTTCCAACATTAAAAAGGAGAGAAATTGGACTTAGTAACAGATGTAACAGACGAAATGCAACGATGTGAGGATGCCAAAGCGTGAGCAGAGTAGTGTGTGAGAGAGGTGAGGTTTGATTGAAGGGCAAACTAGGAAAAATTGTCATCCTAATGATTTGGGATGCACTGGATTGAAAAATCGCCCAAAAGCTTTTTGGAGCCATTCAGATGTCAATTTTTATTTGCCAAACTAAAACTCTCTCGATGCGATTCAGATGTTAGCTTTTAATGGTACCATTAAGAGGTAAACAAAATCGACTTTGTGGTATCGTTAAGAAGTAGACAAATAGCTCTAGAATCAAGTGATATGGGAGTTACAAATCAATTGATATGGGAGTTAAAATCAAATGATTTGAAAGTTACAAAATCAAGCTACAATAAATATGATATGAAAGTTGTACATATTACATTAAATTGGATAGATATAGTTATAGAATTTGGTTGATAATTAACCATTATAAATATAAAAAATGATTTAGTACGAGACATTTGCAAAATGAAAAGTGTTTTTTTGGGTAGAAGTTGTTGAGGAATGTATCAATAATTTGAGCTCAAATTTTACAAGCATTAATCTTGAATCCTCATCTCAATTCCATTTTATAATTAAGATAAAGAACCATGTATTTACTAATAATTAATAACTGAAATAGGAACACATATAGATGGTGAAAATGAAAGTGAACAGGAGGATTTCCATTCTCCATTTTAATTAATTGACATGAATATTCAAGCAAATTAGGAAAAGAGAGAAAGGAAAAAGGGGGCCGTGGGAGCAGACAGATTTCCATCTTCTTTTCTTTTTCTTCTTCTTTTTATTCTAAATTTCCCCTTTTTTGGCCTTCATAGATTGAAGCCATTCAAGCCTTTGCTTGTTAAACCATCTTTCTTCCACCTACACATTTGTCTCTCTTTTCTCTCTATATCTATAAACATGATCATCCCTCTTTCTCATCTCATCCCCCATTAACTAAATTGAACAACTTCCTCTTTCTTTCTTTCTTTCTTTCTTTCTCTCTCTTTTTTTCTTTTCTCTCCCTCAGAGAGGAAGATTAATTATATATATATAACAATGGTGAAGTTTTCTAAGCAGCTTGAGGCCCAGCTGATTCCTGAATGGAAAGATGCATTTGTGAACTACTGGCAGCTCAAGAAACATGTTAAGAAGGTTAAACTCTCGAGAATATCTAAGCTTTCCCAGACCACTACTTCTAATCATGATTATGGCCTCTCCATGTTCGATCCCGTTCGCTCTTTCTTCTCCCGTCTTTCAACTAATGCTACGCATGACCAACCTGCTCAGATTCTTCAGGTATATATATATATATATATATATATATTATTAATCACAAGTAAATATGTACATCTAGCTATATATCTAGTAGCTTCATCAATGAAATTAAGAATCAATTAATGCATGATGAAGCTTAATTAATTAGTTGATGTTACTATATAATTAATTTGATGAAGTTTAAGGGTGAAATCAAATAGACATCATATTTGGTAATGCCTTGCCAGCTACTGTTAAAGTTTGAAAGGAAAATTAATACTTTGGTGCATGTCTTCATCATGGTTTTCGTGTCATCATTCATGATTAATTAATTAAGTTTTGCATCACTTGTCTTTTTTTTTACCATGGAAACCAGATGTTTTTTGCATTTTCTGCTCTTGGTTTTGTTACGTTACGCATGAAACCTCCGGGTATATTCATTTACTTGAATTCCCATCATTAATTTTTTTTTCCAGATTTTTGGTTAAAAGTAATTACTTTAATTATATGGTAAAAAGCTTGTTTCTTTTTCACTAAACGTGTTTTCGACTCAGATATATTATATGTACAATAACTTTATAAGAAAACTGTGTGTGTATGTGTGTGAAATTAATGAACCATATATTAGATTTGAAAGGTGTGTGTGTGTGTGTGTCGTAATTTATAAAAAGGCAGCAAAACTGAATGCGGTGAGATGGCGTTTGCAAAGGCATATATATATAAAATTGTGATATGATAGATGGAATTGTCTATTTTTGGGAACTAAAAGCCAATACAAACGGTTGTGTCACTAGCTACTCTTTCACGATACCATCGTGATTCAAAAGATAAACTAATAAATCATATTCCACGTGTCATGTTGAAGGTGAAAAATACACTTTCGGAACCTGATGAACCTGAACCTGATCAAGTTGAAGTTGAAGATGAAGATGAAGATGATGAAACTGAACTTGTTGATCATTTGTACTCTGAGGAAGACGAGGTAATTAGTTAATTAAATAGATATATAATGTTTTTTGTTGTCTGCATTAATTAATTTAGAAATATATATATATATATATATATATATTATAGGTGAAGGTGTTCTTTGAGAAATTGGATGAGGAGTTGGATAAGGTGAACCAGTTTTATACGAATAAAGAAAGCGAGTTCCTTGAGAGAGGAGAAATGTTGAATAAACAGCTACAGATTTTATTGGACCTCCAGCAAGTTCTTGATTGCCGAAGACGATCAAGAAGGCTCAACTCCTCACGCTCCTTCAGCTCCTCCGGATTCCTGCGATCTTACTCCTCATCTGGCCGGAACTCTGACTCTGGTAATTAACTTTTTTCTTTTTAATTTAATTAACAAATTAATTAAAGCATCACTGCATGTCATCTTCAATTCTTTTTTCCTACTTAAAAGAACATTTTAATCAAAAAAAAAAATAAAGATAAAGAATTAAAGATGTATTTTTGTAGAAACTCCGACGGAGTTTGGTGAAGAGCAGACGGATGATGTTATATCGGCTCTAGGAAAGAACGGTATCAACCTTGTTGGTTCAGCAAAGAGTAAAAAGGCAAAGGCAGGTGGTAAGATTGGTATGAGGATCGATATTCCAGCAACCACACCTACACGAACCATAACAGCAGTTACATCTATGCTGTGGGAAGATCTTGTAAACAATCCTAAGAAAGAAGGCGGTGGTGGTGAATTCCTGAATCGCAAGAAGCTCCAGTGTGCCGAAAAAATGATCAGAGGGGCTTTCGTCGAACTTTATAGAGGCCTTGGTCTTCTCAAGACTTACAGGTAAATATATATACATGTCCACCTCCTACAGAAAATATATATATATATATATATATATATATATGTTTGTTCGTTTGTTAATTAATTACCTCTACACTGGAGGGATCAAATGCAAACCAAATTGTTTGTACACACCATATAAACTATCAATTTCATATAATTCTTTCCTATATAATTCTTTCCTAATAAAATTGTTTCATATATTTTTATTTTTATGTAAAAATTAAATTGTTTCATGTATTTCTCATTTTTTACAAAAAAAAATTCTAAGACTAATATAATATAGATAATAATGATCATAAATTAACGCTCTCCACAATAAAAATGATTAATCAACCCTCGTAATAAAAAAAAATATATAATTGGCTAAATGAGGTTTGCACTATTTGTAAAATAACTTGGTTTCCTATCATTAATTTGTTATGTTCACCTAATAATCAGTGGTGGATCCAGGATTTTTGTCCACCGGGGTCCCATTAAGGTAGACTAAATACGCATAAATTCACCCGACGTGTTTCGAAACCTTTTTAAACTTTTTTAGCTGATTTCAAGAGATTTTCTTATTGTTTTTATCGATTTTGAGGGATTTTCTTAGTGTTTTTGTGGATTTCGAAGGTTTTGTTCGAGTTTTTTTATTGATTTTAATAGATTTTTTTAGTGTTTTTGTTAATTGCCGATAAGATGGGGTCCTTTGAAATTTTTTACTAGGGAGACGAAGGCTATATTCAGTATTTTTTATATTTTTTACCCTTAATAAATTTAAAAAAAAATCACTGGGGGGATAGGACCCCCCCCCCTCCCTTATAGGGGAGTATCCGCCCCTGCTAATAATTAAAGATCGATACTTGAAAAGGTTATCGTTGTTTTGGCTTTTTCAAACAAAGCACTCATATGGTTTCACCAGCAGCCAACCGATCCCTCTGTCAAATTCATAAAATTAAATGCATATATATATTTGTACTTATTAATTTTTTTTGGTGTTTGTCATGTTTAAACTTCAAAATTAAGGTTTGATTATCTACCTAACTGTTTGTGAAATTAATTAACATATATAATTGTTCTGATTAAGTGAATGTTTTTGACAGCTCATTAAATATGGTAGCATTTGTGAAAATACTGAAGAAATTTGACAAGGTAATGTCACAAAAAAGCTCGTTTTTGTAACCCATATAGACAAAGAAACTTTTGGGCCAAGAATATATATAAATATATATGTATAGGGAGGTTCAGATGAGAACTTTTGTAGTTTTAAAAGAACGCGACAACTGATCGGTCAAGTAGGAAATCATATATGATTTTGTATTAAGGGGTCGGACGACTTTTCAGGCCCCAAAAGTCGTCCGGTACCCATAGTGCAAAATCATTTATGATTTTGTTGGTTCTTTTGTTCCTTTAAATAGGTATAATTCTCGTATGAACTCGTGCTCTATATATATATATATTTTGTGATGAATTAGTTAATTACCTGAGTTGATATGCTCAAACTATTTTACTTTTATGTAATTTATTGGACAGGTATCTAATCAGCAGTCATCAGCAACCTACCTCAAAGCCGTCAAAAGATCTCATTTCATTAGTTCTGATAAGGTAAAACCAATTAATATTGTTCGTATTCTTTTCTTTAATTAAAAGATTATTTCCACTATTTCGATAGGTCAATTACAAATTAAAGCACTCTTTAGTATTAATTCCTTTAAAAATAAAATTCTTCTTTTTAACTTTAGCTGGCAGAATTTAGTTGTGTTTACGGTGGATTTTACTTTTTCAAAAAAAAAGCTCCACTTATTGGTACTTGACAAATTTGTTTCAAATTTTAATTGAAGATATGATCACATAATATCCAACTGAGATAAATTTTTAAGAGTTTGATCATTCCAAGCAAGTAAGAAAGTGGATCTACATGTTTTTCTTTTTTCAAAAAGTTGTAACATGTTGTAAACATTTGTGTAAAAAGATAATCGATCATAATATTAATTGTTGATGATCAAATGCGTGAAATAATTATGAATATATATATATTTATAGGTGGTAAGATTAATGGATGAGGTGGAGTCATCTTTCACTAAGCACTTTGCAAAGGATGACAGGAAGAAAGCCATGAAGTTCTTGAGACCCAGGCAACACAAAGACTCTCACATGGTCACCTTTTTTGTTGGTATATATTCTACTAACTATTAATTCCATTCAATTCTACTTATAACTATTATCAGTTGTATTCTAGCTACTTACAACTCAATAATCCATATTTACAATATAATATCGATCGAATAATGACATTACTTTATTTGTGTTATTGCAACAGGATTGTTTACTGGTAGTTTCGTAACCCTCTTTGCTGTATATGCAATATTGGCACATATTAGTGGCATGTTCTCCCCTGGTACAGAAACCGACTACGTTGAAACTGTCTATCCTGTCTTCAGGTATATTAATTAATTAATGGTTTTATCAAGCTAGTAATTATCATATATGTTCACTAAATTCTTGGTTTTAATTTCACATTGTCTTAATTGGTGTGTATATATATGAACTGAATATTGCAGCATGTTTGCATTGCTGAGCTTGCACATGTTCATGTATGGATGCAACCTCTTCTTGTGGAAGGCTACAAGAATTAACTACAATTTCATATTCGAATTCCAAGCTGCTACGGCACTCAAATACAGAGATGCATTTCTCATATGTACCTGCATGATGACTGCTGTGGTTTCTGCCATGGTGCTACATCTCATCTTGGTTTCAAATGGATTTTCTCCTACCCAAGTTGACACCATTCCAGGCATTCTCCTTCTGGTATATAACTATTATTAAGTTAATTGACATGTCAATATTCATCATATATATATATATATATATGCTTTTTAAATAATCTAAATCCACTTTAATTAATTTTATTAATCTCCCATTTGATTTTCAGATTTTCATCGGTCTGCTTGTATGCCCATTAAATGTGTTATATCGCCCGACTCGCTATTGCTTCCTTAGAGTCATACGCAACATAGTCTGCTCTCCATTGTACAAGGTACTTAAAGATTTACCTATCTACCTAACTAGTTATGATCATATATATAGTTTTTTTTTATTTTAGGACAGCAAGAAAACGGCAGAATTTATTGAAACACCAAAGGGGCTAGAATTACAAAGAAAAAAGAGAACAATCCATCGGAGTTCTAACCCAACAAACACCCCTCCCCAGATTTGGATAATCATATATATAGTAACAACTAATGTTATATAATCAACTCTTTATTCTGATTAAATATATATTAAGGCAGCATAATTAATCAAAAATTGTGTATGTCATGATGAACACACAGGTTTTGATGGTAGATTTCTTCATGGCTGATCAACTTACTAGCCAGGTATGTATGTAGTTATTTATATATAGTATCTAATATAGTAGATCATTACTTGTGTATATATATATATATATATATATATATATATTAACGAGGAGAGGACATATTTTGTAATTTGTTGTAGATCCCATTGTTGAGGCACATGGAATCGACAGCATGTTACTTCCTTGCAGGGAGTTTCAAGACACATGAATATCAGACTTGTAAGTCGGGGAAGTTATATCGGGAGCTTGCTTATGTAATCTCTTTTGCACCATACTACTGGCGTGCTATGCAGGTACATATATATGTATTATTCTTTAAAATTATACTGATTTTGACTCTCTTTAAAATCAAATTGGATACTTACTAATTAGTTATATAAATAGTGTGCAAGGAGATGGTTTGATGAGTGTGATGTGAATCACTTGGCTAACTTGGGGAAGTATGTGTCAGCCATGGTGGCAGCTGGGGCGCGGTTAACATATGCAAGACAAGAAACCCAGTTGTGGTTGATTATAGTTTTGGTCACTTCATTGATTGCTACCATATACCAGCTATATTGGGACTTTGTCAAAGATTGGGGACTTCTTGATTCTAAATCCAAAAATCTATGGCTTAGAGATGAACTTGTCCTCAAGAAAAATGGCTTCTACTACATAGCCATTGTGAGTTAATAATTCATTCATTCTTTGGAATTATATAATTTATTCATTCTTTGGAGTTAATTAAATACCAATTAATTTATTCATTAATTCCTTGGAATTAATTAAATACCAAATAAATAAATATGCAATTAATCATGATGCAGGCCTTGAATTTTGTTTTGAGGGTGGCTTGGGTGGAAACTGTGCTACAATTCAAAGTTGGATTGATTGAATCACGATTGCTTGAGTTTTGCCTTGCTTCACTAGAAGTGATTCGACGTGGGCATTGGAATTACTACAGGTAATTAAAATCAAATCAAATCTGCTTAATTAATTTTTCTGTTTGATGATGGATGCATGATTTATTAATTTATATATAAATGTTTGATGAAAAATATTACAATGCGCGCAGGCTGGAAAATGAGCACTTGAACAATGTTGGGAGGTTTAGAGCAGTGAAAACAGTTCCTTTACCTTTTCGTGAGACAGATTCTGATGGCTGAAAACAATATATGGGTCCGATCCTTGTACAAATTAAATTAAGCTGCTGTGCTGGGGGAATTAATTAAACTCAAGGATATGATTGGGTGCAGCCATGGATATATCCAATATATATATATATATATATATATGGATGGTTGCTTGGTTGATTCAGAGTCATCAAAATATTATATAATTGATATCCAATCCAAGTAATAGAGGAGGCGAACTGTAAGGCTAGCTGTGGATATGATATGCTATGATATGATGAAGCATCTCAGGCCAAGTTTTTTTTAACCGCTGCTCTACTCTATCCATCAATATAGTTTCAACTTGTTAATTTTTCAGACATTAATAATTAAAATGTCCTTTGTGAATGAATAAAACCTTCATTTTCTGCCCTTAAACTTAAATATTGTCTTCAAATATACTAGAAACGATAACTATTTACGAGAAACGTTTTTCACGTACAAAATCATATGTGATTTTGCACTAACCGTAGCGGGCGACTTTTGGAGCCACTTAAGTCGTATGGAAAAAGTCGTCCGAATCATTTATGATTTTGTACATGAAAAAAATTTCATGTACAAATGATTGGCTGAGAATTGTCCTCGTATTTTCTTAAATTGTTACCGTCCTCACATTAACCTCTCTCTCCCTCTCTTTCTATATATATATATATATATAGGTGGGTTCAAATGAGAACTCAAATTTGGTTGTGAACGTGAGGACAAATGAGAGCGTGACACGTGTCATATTCAGACTGAATAATCAAAGAAATATTCAGACTAAATATAGTATTTATTCGGTCTGAATAATGCTTATTCAGTCTGAATAAGCATTATTCAGACTGAATAAGCATTATTCAGACCGAATAAATACTATATTTAGTCTGAATATTTCTTTGATTATTAAGTCTGAATAATTTAAATTCAGACACGTGTCGCGCTGTCATTCGTCCTCACGTTCACAACCAAATTTGAGTTCGCATTTGAACTTTCCTATATATATATATAGGCAGAATTTTCGCTGCAAACTAATTGATTTTTGCAAACTTGCAAACTCACCGTGAAACAATGACATGATGACACGTGTAAATTCAGTTTTTAATTCAATTATTAATAGATGAGGGTATTTAGGTAATTTAGTTAATACTATGATTTAATTAATTAATATTTTAAATTTAGTAGGTTGACAGAATTATGGAGCAGTTTTTGACTTTATCCCTCTTGTTGATCGATATGGATGAAGTCCCGTAACCATCCTCAACAATTTTTTCCGGCGATCTCCCCCCTCCCCTCTCCATTTTTTCTGGCGATAATTTTCTCCACCTACTAAATTAAGTTAATTAATTTATTCATGAATGGCGAAAGTGTATTCATAAATGGTGAGTGTATTCACGAATGGCAAAAGTGTATTCATGAATGGCGAAAGTCGCCGGAAAACGCGCCGGAGAAGACGAAGTCGTCGGAAAGTGTGGTCACGAATGTTGAAAGTACGTATTCATCAGCACAAAATTATTAAATACTAATTTCATATACTTACTATATATAACGATTTAATTAAATAATAATTAAAATTGGTTAAATTGTAAAATGACGATGATACTCTTAATAAATTAATAAACTATTAAAACATTAATATCCACATGGCAATTTCCTATTGGTTCATGCTGAGTTTGCAAGTTTGCAAAATTCCAATAGTTTGCAACGGATACGATCCATATATATATATATATATATATATATATAAATGATCAAGGATCAAGATCTCTTCTTACGTTTTTCATCTTAACTTCAATTCTCACACGATCCTATGCCTGGAGACTGGAGTAATGTTGGATATATATATATATAGATGTTGATTCTTGATCATTTTTAATCTCAAACCCACCCATGAATCACACTTGATACGAGGATTCATCCGGTGCATCTCGATGTATCTCATCTCGGTGCATCTCATCCTAATATGCATCCAAGGGTAGAGATCCCTTGTTACCCTTCTCACCATAACTTCACTTCTCACCGGAACCCAACTCCGTTACTCCATCCAATATATATATATATATATATATATATATATGGATGATGGGTTGGTTTTAGTGAGAATATAGGAAAGGATCTTCACCCTTGGATGCACATTAGAATGAGATGTACTGAGATACACCGGATCAATCCCGTATCAAGCGTGCGATTCAGTGGGTTTTTAGATTAAAGGTGATAATTAAGGGTCCAAATCCCTTATTACTATTCTCGCCTTAACTAACTCCTACTCACACGATCCGCGTTCGCCTATATATGGATGACATGGGTATTGATCCCACATACTGTATGTTACATTTTACCAAGGTTCTAAATGATGTGAAGTGTGACGTGACGACGAGGTCAAACCTCAAGCCTTACAAGCTACAACAAATTCATGGCGTTTTTAGGCGTGCACTGAGGCAGCGATATACACACACACACACATATAGATAAACTAAAAGAAAAAGAATCATTGTACCAAATATATATAGCTTATAAAAAATGATATCAATAGCACAAAATCGGAATTAAATCTTTTAAATCTCAACTCACAACTTTCGTCAATTTTCAAAAAATTCATGTTCAACTCTTCGTGTATGGGAATGAGAATAAGTATTTACCTATTTAAGTTTTTAGTTGTTAAGTTTTCTTTTTTATGTTAAATTAAGTCTTAGGTCTCCTATCATTTATCCCTCAAATTATATAAGAAAAAACCTCACACCTTACAAAATAACACTTTGTAACGCGCCATAATACGTCATAATGTATCATAACGATTTACAACATAAACCAAACCTTAGAGCGGAACCACATGGGTTAACTTGACAATGAACTCAAACCTTGATGTCATAACACACCATAACGAGGCCATAACAAGTTACTTAGAACCATGATATATGTACATATATATAAAGTATATATTTCACTCTTAATTCTATATATGGTAAAGCTAGGTATAAGTTATTAATTTGCTTACAATATACAAATATATATAAATGCAAAATCTATAATGTAGATCAAATCAACAATATCTATAAAAAAAATTAAAGTTAATAACTTTATAATGTTTTTATATAAGTAGATTCTTGCACTCTTTGTTAACATAACAAAATTAAAATTATATGCCTAACTTATTTATCGTAAAAAAGATAATTTGGGTGTTGCTCTTCTAAGAAGAAGTCGTGGTCAAGTTATTGATTTATGTCAACTCAATACATGCATACTTGTGCCACCAAAATTAATTGTGGTGTTGCCGGTTTAAACTTAAAGACGTACAACCAGGGCCGTCAATTGGGCTGTTAAAACGGTATGTTTGAACAGGGCCCAAAACGATATGGGGCCCATTTTTATATTTTTGGGGCCTTAGTATATTATTAGCCCAGTTGTCTAAACCTACCATCAACATCACGTTTCATAGCCTACTCGTCTTCCTCGTTTGCATCAAGATCGCCCCTTCAATCTTCTTCTCACTTCTTTTTCCCTTTTTGACAATTGAAATCCTTAAAGATTTGTTTCAATTAAGAACAAAGACGAACGCTCGATTTCAAACGATTTCCTCTTCCTCATACTCGTTCGATTCTGTAATCGATATCCAACGACCCTCATCCAAGTTCTCATACAACTATCGAGTCTCGACCGTTAAGTTTCTTAAATCACGGATTACTGGATTTAGTTTAGGTATGTAATAGGTTAATTTTTAACATCAACAAATTACTTGGTTAATTTTAGTCGTTTAGGTCTCAGTGAACAAGTAAATTCCATTCCTTAAATTTAGTCTTTTTTTTGACTGGATTGATTGTTTTTTATATTTCTTTGGTTAAATCGATTTGATGATTCTGTCTGATAAATTGTTAAGTTTTTAAATTCGATTTCTTCTGTCTCTTCTCATTTTAAGATAAACAAGGGTTGTTTTTTGTGTGAATTAGATTCAAATTGTTGTTAGGTTGTTACTTGTTGAGGTAATTAGTAATTAGGTTAATTGATTCATAGTCTTAGTTACTCAGACTATGTATATTGTTCAGACTATCTAGATGAGTTCAAGTATGTGAAATTATTGGCTACTTTGTTTATGCAATTGTGTAATTTTAATTTTTTATTTTTAGTTGTTTCTAGACTTTAGTTTTCGATTATCCAGGTTCCTCTTTTAAATCCTTAATGGTTTGGTTCTATTTTGGTTTAGAGTTTATGGAAAGTGGAAACAATTTGTTTTGCTACCATAAAATTAAAAAGCGATGACCATTGTGTAAAGGCCTGACAGTAAGTTGTAAAATGTATGAGAAATTGAAAATTATCTAAAATTTCTATTAAAAAGATTTAGATTAAATGTCTAAGTTTTCAATCTAAACGATTGAATATCTATATATCACAATGTTGAATGATAGTCTTGATATAAGTGTAACAGGACCTCCAAAAAGATTGGATTAGGATTAGGACGGCCATGCGTACAACTAATTTAAAACTGGAAAACAATTAGACACAAATGAGACAATTTAAAATTATCATGAGTTTGGAAATCACACTTTAATTGCAGACACTTAGCGTATGTAGTTGTCAGTTGTCACTAACTTGAAGATGTTCATTCATTTCAATTGATATCACCAATTTATCTTATTCAGTATGTATTGTTTAGATAATACAAACATGGGATCAATCCAAGATTAGACATAGTCCTTCATACATATCTGACCAACTATCTTCTAGTAAGTACAATAAAAATGAACCGATCTAGAATTCAAATTACCATCCAAGCTAGTAACAAAGGCGAATGATATTTATGTTGTATGATACTTGTACTTGGTATTTTGGTTTACGACATTTTTTGTCTTATGATTTATGGCTTTATGCTTATAAATGGTGTTCACCGGATCTATTAGTAGTCTCATTTGAATTTAACAATTGAATAGATGTATTATTTCCTTGAGTTTGACTAAAAAAATGCTCATCAGGTTTTTTAATAGGGAAAAGTTTACAATCCTTTGATATATTTAATTTATACACATCTTACCCGATAAGTAAGGACATTGACTCTTACTATTGTTATCACTTACCGGGTATTTTGTTGTATACGATACGTTTTTGTTGACTAACATCTTACCCGGTAAGTAAGTGATAATGTTAAAATTTACCGGTAAACGTTTACCGGGTAAGTGTTTGTTAAAAACGGCCCCTAATTTTTTATACAATTTTCAAAGATCTTCCACATGTCTATATTTATTTTTTCAATTATATGGGTATATATATATATAGAGAGAGAGAGGGAGAGAGAGAGAGAAAGGTTCAGAAGAAAACGCTAAAAAAAGAAAACTGGAAAACACCGTGGAATCCCTTCATCTGTACGACATACACAATAACACAAATGCATACAAGCAATTGAAACTGGTTTTTTTTATGCACCAGTGGATATATACAAAAGCATGCTACAAATTACCATTATGCAGTTGTGCATACCGTCCAAATAGAGGGCTTCAAAGCGTTCTTCAATTTTCTCTTTTTTGACGTTTTTCCCTGAACCTGACCCTAATATATATATATATATATATATATACATATATATATATATAGGCAGATTCATGCAAGGACGGTAACAATTTACGAGAATGCGAGGACAATCCTCAGCCAATCATTTTTTACATGAATTTTTTTTCATGTACTGTACTAGCATCAAAAATGACATGCACGGCTTTTGCCGCAGGAAAAGTCTCGGCTAATCATATATGATTTTGTATGTGAATCATATGTGATTTTGTACATGAAAATTTTCATATACAAAATGATTGGTTGAGGATTGTTCTCGCATTCTCGTAAATTGTTATTGTCCTCGTTTAACCTCTCTTTCTCTATCTCTCTCTCTCTCTCTCTCTATATATATATATATATTTATAGTTGATTTCCGTTACAAACCAATCAATTCTTACAAACCGCATTCTACCAATCATTTTTTTTAACTTTTTTTCACATTTTCTTAATTATGAGGGTTGATTAATCAATAATATATGAAAAAATTTCATCAAGTACACATGAGGGGTGATTAATCAAAAAATGTGAAACAAGTTTCATCAAAATGAGAATTTTATGAAACAATTTCATTTTCATGTAGAAACAAAAATATATGAAATAATTTCATGAAGAAAACAATTATATGAAACAATTTCATCATATTAAACACTTTCATAAAATAATTTTATTCAAGAGTAAACAACTATTTTCGTCCTTATGGTTTGTTGTTTATAACGATTTTCGTCCTTGATATTTAAAAATTGCTTTTTTCATCCCTGTGGTCTCCAATTCGTTTCCCTTTTCGTCCCTTTTATGATTTTGTTTGTTCATTTATTTTTTTAAATATGTATGATTCTCGTATGAACCCACCCCTATGTACACACACATAGGGCGATAATCAAATAAAACCACAAAAAAGTTACAAACTCGTAAAAACAAATATAAAAATAATTTTTTACATGATTTTTTTTATCAAAACCTATAATTTAAGATAGTGTTTCACATATATTTGTTTCATAACATGAAACCTTCACATGTATTTGTTTCACCATATGAATATTTTTTACGCATATTTTTGGTTTCACTAGGTGAATCCAAAAAAAAATCACATGTAATTATATTATAAGATGATCCCAAACATATGTGAAACACTATCTTAAATTATAGGTGTTGATGAAAAAAGATCATGTAAAAAAATTATGTCGGTTTTTACGAGTTTATAACATTTTTGTGGTTTTTATTTGATTATTGTCATATAATCAAACAAATAAGTAAAAGCAATCCGTTTGGGACCCGTCATAACGCACCCTCGACCCGGCACACAACCCAAGTCTTGCAAAGAATTGTTTTTCTATTTCTTATGCAGATTTACAAGCTTATTTCGAGCCGTTTTCTTTTTTTCCAATGATCGAAGAAAAGTCCCGTTAAGTCCCGAAACCTCTCTGTACCAGCTGATGCAGCGAAAACACGGAAAGATTTGACAAGCGTCAAACCCAAAGAATTATAGAACTTACAAACGTAAGAACTAACGAAATATCGAGAAAACTCAAGACAGTCTCAAAAGAGAATAAATATTATTATCAAAAACTTGAATAACAATAAAAATAATAAGCCCTATATATTTATGATCTAAAATCAGGAAAGAATTGCCACTAAACTAGAAAAGATAATTACCTAATAATTATAATAGATTTAGGAAACTAATTAAATAGTTAACTAAGATAATTAATAAAGTAAAAGGAAACAATAAATAAATAAATGAATTATGGATTTGGATGGATGGCAATATTGGATGGTGAACGAGGTTTCATGGAAGCACAAGGAAATGCATGCCATGGATGGATGATACATGTGGATAACTCTCATGTATGGATAACCGTATGTTAGCCACAGATAAATGAAGAAGCACACATCAAACAATGTGTAATGGAGACTCTTATGCGGGTATACCCTCATGGTACCCGTATTTGGGTTTGTTTGTTTTATTTTCTGATTTATTCTTCGACTTCTATTGTGATCTTTTCGATGTCAATTTTCGGGCATCTTTCGAGCTCGTTTCCTTCTTTTTCAAAGATCAAAGAAAATCTTCGTAAACTCTCGAATTCTCCTTGTATCAATTAGTGTTTATTTAAGTTCTTTTCACTTGATTTGTTTTCTTTTTTCTTCTAAAATAGTTTTTGTAACACCCTAAAATTTGTAGCAAATTTAAACTGAAAAACAAATGCGGAATTAAATAAAATCACCCAATAAGTGGGGAATGAGTATGGGAGTTTACAACATAAAACGAATACTAAATGACAGCCTATTAATCTATACAACATTCAGATTATAGATTATGTTCGGGTGTCACTAGTATCCTCAAAATAAACATTCTAATATCTCTAATATTTACACTCTAAAGTGTAATCCCAAAAAGAGTGCCTTCACCGACACGCCACACCGCTCCTCTCTAAGAAGTCCTCTTAGCCCGATCATCTGCTAAACAACATTTAAGATCAAGTGTTAGGCTTACGCCTAGTGAGAAGAAAAAGTTAAATGAATAAAGCAGTATAATGTTTTAACTAAAGATGCGGCACACTTTATCCAATTTAACTTTACTTGAAAGCTTACTCTTGATGAGTAAGGGTCTTTTTAAAACTATTGGGGGAGACCCAAAATTACCATTAGTTGTGGTGGAACACGAAGGTAGACCACAAACCAATGTAACGGGGCGGCACAAAGAATTGCACGCAAATTCCACAATGCAAATTCAAGACATCTACCAAATTCCAATACGATAGCCAGTTGTGCACATGCCCTCTCCTCAAGAACCGCACGCAAATTCCACAATGCAAGTTCCGAGTGAGTGAAAGGATAGTCAGGAAATAACACGCAAATTCCACAATGTCAATTTCCAATTTAAAAGATAACTTAGACTATCATTCACGATAATTAAAATCAGACTCTTATGCCTATGGATCTATGATTGGCTAGTCTATAAATCAAATACATCTCACAAGATGTATTAATAGATTTCCAAACACCGAAAACCTTTAGATGATCATTTCTCTTTGAAATGTACATTTTACCGAAAATTAGGTCTAACCATTTTGGTGTCAAAAACCCAAAGAATATTTCATTTTAGAACACTTCCAAACATTAAAACCATTTATGATGCTCAAACCATCATCTTAAAACAAAATACCCAAATTTCTCATTTTGACCTAAAATCTCCAAACCTAACCCAAATACATAAATGCATAAAATGATAACCTAAAATCCGTAAATACGACGTTTTGAACAAGTATTTGAGTTTATAAGGTTTGGATTTGAACTCACAAGCTAGGGGTTGGCAAAACCCTAGAAAAGTCCCTAAGAGGATGAAGATGATCGAACTTGATGAGGTGAAGGGAGAGCACCACCACTTGAAGCTAGAACTAGGATCTTGTCTTGAATCTTCCACTTAGATGGTGTACTAAATGTGATGAGATGAGTTAGGTGAGAGTATAAATGCCCTAAAAATCGCCTTCAATAGGAGAGAGCAAAATACGATTTGATATATGATAAAAATGAGAAGTCTGAGCTGAAGAATGCACTTAAAGTTGCCCTCTGACCCTTCCGGGTGATCTTTCCTTGCGATCATGACAGGGCATAATCGCCTGTCATGATCGCATAACATGTACCGCGAGTCTTGCTGAATTTTGGTCACTTTGAAGTTCCGAGCGATCTTGCCCCGCGATCTTGACATGGTATCATCGCCTGGCATGATAGCCCGACGTGTACCGCGAGTTTTAGCTGAAGAAAACGTTCCCTGATGGTCCTGGCGATCTTGCCATGCGATCATGACATGTCAAGATAGCCTGTCATGATCGCAAGTGGGTACCAAGACTCGTTTCGGCTTCGGTTTTCGCTCCTTTCTCCCCGTTCATTGTAAGCCAGCATTAGATCTTTGAAACACTCTATTTAGCTATACATATAATACTAGTAGGATGCGAAATCATTAACCCATGTACCCATTTTCCCCGGGTGTTACAGTTTTAAAAGCACATGGTTTTTTTTCTTACTCTCCTCGTCTTTCTATCTCTATCTCGTTCCTTTCTTTTGTAAAAAAGGTTTCGAAAATACATCCCTAATTATTATTTTCTAATATGTTGTTTAGATAGTTGATTGAATATAGTCAATGTTATTTTTTCCCAATCTTGTAGTAGTTACAATATGAAAATTATCATTTTGATTTAGCAAGTTTTCTCATAACCCATCTACCCCGGATTCAAATCCAGACGCAAACAACTTATGGCCACTGGGGAATTATTTCAGGGATGCATGCTTTAGCGGTCTTAAAATTGTCAGGGATTAGTCTAGACAAATGCCTAAGATACCCTTTCCAAATAAAGTTTTCTGATAACTTTTAGTATTGTCGAAAATTAAGTTTTGTTAATATAACAATAAACTATATATTATAATTATAATGGTTGATAAAATAAAATAATAGTAAAAAGAACAACTTTTATAATTAAAATATTGAAGACTTCTTTTTGTGTTACTTTTGGTGTACATTGATGGAAGTTCAAGATGGGGAAGGGAAAAAAAAGGCCACAAAAGAAAGTGAGGAAGCAAATCACATAATAAAGAGTAGGTTTCGAATGTTGCTATTGAATAAGCTTTTGTTGGTGAGTGGATAAGCGCTTGTATCAACTATGAGCCTATTATGTGTAGGGCGATCGGGCCTGGCCGAGTCAGAAAGGCTTTGATGACTAAGGTTCATATTAAGGAAAGAAGGGTGAGAGGAAGAGGGGGTAACCCTCGGCCAGATCATCGAATTCGCTCCTTAGGATGTTGGACAAAATCCAAACACACCGGAATGGATAGTACAAAGTCCTCCAACTTTTCATGAAATAAGAAAGTATAATTAAAAGGTGTTGGTTGATCAAGTGATGAGATGTACAAGTTGGTGATTTACTTGATAATCACAAAAACAAGGTCGGGAAGTAACTATACGACATTTGTTTTATTTTGTTATGTCATGGTTCACGTACCAAACACACCTAATAGATGTTCTTGAACAAGGATCCGTGATGGAAGATGTTTTTTGTTTCTCTAGTATAGGGAAAAGAAAAGAAAGTACAGAAAGATAAAGAAAAGAAACATAAGTAATTAAAATATCAAATTAATGGTAAATAATCCTTATATGAGCACTTAACTAAATAAAGTTAATAGACTTTAGTGCAAGAGACGGTGGTGCAAGCAAACGGAAATGATTGAAACGTTGGTGTAATTTTGAAGCTTAAAAACAATTTCTAGAACTTTTGTAAACCATTATTGTTTTATGTAATTTTATTTGTGTTATCTCAATTGTTATTTTTTTTTATTGTCGGTGATTTTAGTGTCACCGGTCCATTTATGTGTGATTATAAATAACATGATGTTTATATGAGGTTTATACCATGATATAATACAAGTTAGGTGGTGCAGAGTGCACGCTTGTTATAAGGCGAGTTTGAACCCGGTAACGACGAAATGACGGGGTCACGCTCTTCAGAATTTTGGACTTGGAGTATAATGAAAAAGTTGATCAAAACTCAGATACAGAGCTCTGTATGGCCTATACAGAGGCTGTGCATGGCCTATACAGAGGCTCTGCATGGTTTGATTAGAGGCTCTGGTCTAGTCTTCGAGACTTAAGAGTTTTCTGGAAATTGGACCAGAGCTTTGTATGAAGGACCAGAGCTCTGCATGTATGGACCAGAGTTTTGCATGATCGACTCTGATCAGTTATCTCGGAACGGTTACTGGGCATTAATGGTACAGTTATTGAGCAGTTACTGTAAATTGTTTAACTGACCACTACTCCTAAAATTCAGCCATGGTTATCATTTCAGTTTCATGATTAGTGAGTATAAATACGAATTTATGCTCACGAATTTAAACATGGTTTTTGAACAATTATAATATTAATACCAGAAAATTTGCTTACGTTTTTGTGCCTAAAAACACAAATGTTTTAAGTCTTATCTCAGATTGAATTTCGTAAACCCATACATATAATCGAAATATCAATTCGAAAAATCTCTCATACGATTCTCAAATGATTTACCCTATAATTACCCCGTGCTATAACATTTATAAATGGAATCTCATGTAAAGTGTCATTCATATAAAGTTTTGGTAGAAGAGTTGATACAAATATTTATTTTGTTGATTGTTATTTTATAATATTGAGTGTCATAATTATTAAGCATTCGAAGTAACAAGTTTTATAGGTTTTGTGTTAACTGTACATTTCATATTCAATCAATGACGGAGCTATTTAACAAAAAATGGAGTTAATCCTGCTTAAAAAAAAAAAAAAAAAAAAAAAAAGAAAAAAGAAAAAAGAAAAGAAAAGAAAAGAAGGTTTTTGATAAAGGCGCGTGTGGGTTTGACAAGGTTTTTGATTTTGAGCTGATAAAAATGGCCGTTACAGAGTCTGTAACGGCTATATTTCAATTTTCAATCTAAAATTCCATTTCCTTTTTTCTCCTTTGAATTTTCTCTCTCCATTTCCATTTCCATTTCTATTCATCATCCATCTCTCTCAGCCCCATTTGCATCCTTCTTACTCAAGAAAGAAAAAAGGAAAAGAAATGGCTCCTACGCCTTCTTCTAAATCAAACCAAACTGGTTCTGGTTTGGTGACACCTTCCTCAAAAACCCATATAAAAACACCCCAATCCAAACATCGGCTCAATTTCTTTAATTCCACAAAACCCTCACCAAACCCTAATTCTGCCGCCGTCCATCAAGCTGCTGATCACCCTGTTGAAGTTATCGGGCGGATTCGGGACTACCCTGAGCGTAAAGATAAACCTATTTCTGTTCTGCAGGTTAACTCTGAGGCACATTCAGTTAGGCTGAGAACTGAAATTGGATATCGAGATTTCACATTGGATGGGGTTTCGTTATCGGAAGATGAAGATCTTGACGGGTTCTATAAGAATTTCGTTCAATCAAGAATAAACGGTGTGAAATTGGGGGATAAATGTACCATCATGATGTATGGGCCAACTGGTTCAGGAAAGAGTCATACAATGTTTGGGTGTGCTAAGCAACAGCAACAGGGGATTGTGTACAAATCTTTGAGGGATATTTTGGGAAATGGAGAGGATATGGGAGTTGCTACATTCGTTCAAGTCACTGTTCTCGAGATTTACAACGAGGAAATTTATGATCTCTTATCCACCAACACCACTAATACCACTGGATTCTGGTCCAGACCCAATGCTTCAAAGGTACTAAATTCCTTCATTCCTGTTTGCTTTATAATAATATAAGACTTGAATAATTAGTTCTCATAGTAGCAGTTGACGTTTGCTTTATTTATTATAATACATACAATTGTTCACTTGAAATGAAATGATTTTTATCAATATATATATATATATATAACACTAGGATTAATAAATAAATAACACAAGACTTGTGTGTTTGTAGGTGAAATTAGAAGTTATGGGGAAAAAGGCAAAGAATGCCACTTTCATCTCTGGAACTGAAGCAGGGAAGATATCAAAAGAGATCCAAAAGGTTGAGAAGCGTAGAATTGTTAAAAGCACATTTTGCAATGAAAGAAGCTCAAGGAGTCACTGCATGGTTCTCACTGACTCTCTCTCTCTCTCTCACACACACACACACAGCTCTTCCTTTTGCTTTATTTAAATCACACCAATATCAATATGCCTGAATTTATTAATTATGCAGATAATTCTTGATGTCCCAACTGTGGGTGGACGCCTAATGCTTGTTGACATGGCTGGTTCTGAAAACATAGAACAAGCTGGTCAAATTGGATTGGAAGCCAAAATGCAGGTAATTCACTTCACATTCCCTTTTTTTATTTTATAACACCCCATGAAACAAGTCACTGAAAATATTGTATCGTGTAATGCAGACGGGAAAGATTAATCAGGGTAATATAGCATTGAAGAGGGTCGTAGAATCCATCGCCAATGGTGATTCTCATGTACCATTCAGAGATAGCAAGTTAACAATGCTTTTGCAGGTAGTAAATCATTCATCTGCCTCTGCCTGATTGATATCAATCATCAGCTAATAATCCTATACTGCCTGATTGATATCAATCATCAGCTAATAATCCTATACTGCCTGATTGACATCAATCATCAGCTAATAATCCTATACTGCCTGATTGATATCAATCATCAGCTAATAATCCTATACTGCCTGATTGATATCAATCATCAGCTAATAATTCTAATATGAGGAATTGAATTGAATCTTTCTTTTCAACAGGATTCCTTCGAAGATGACAAGTCCAAGATTCTTATGATATTATGTGCCAGCCCAGATCCCAAAGAAATGCACAAGACCATATCAACTTTGGAATATGGTGCAAAAGCCAAATGCATTGTCCGTGGTCCTCATACGCCAATCAAGGACAAAGGTGCAGAAGATTCTTCATCCGATGTCATCTTAGGATCACGGATTGCAGCTATGGATCAGTTCATTTACAAGCTACAAATGGAGAATAAGATTAGAGAGAAGGAGAAGATTGAAGCTCACAAACAACTTATGAAAAAAGAAGAAGAGATTGCAGTTCTGAGGGCTAAACTTGAAGAGGCAGAAGAGAACAAGGGTTTGGCAGGGATGAGGGAGGAAGAGATTAACATCAAGGTTAATGAGCGAACAAACATGTTGAGGAGCGAGTTGGAGAAGAAGATAGAAGAGTGTCAGAAAATGGCTGACCAGGTTGTTGAGATGGAGAGGAGGAAGATGGAAGAGAAGATTTCCCAACAGCAGGAAGAACTTGAAATGCTGAGGCGTCGTTTGGAGGAGATTGAGTCTGAATTGATGACTCGTTCCAGATGTGATGAAAGTGAAAATGGAAATATGGAAGGAAACAGTTTTGCCAAAAAGCTCATGGGTATATATGCTGATGAGGATCCAGGGATGGAGAAATCCATGGATTTGGATAAATCACTGGATATGGATATGGGGGGTAAACGTGATCATAAAACTAATATACAGGCCATTCTGGGGTATCCCTTTATGGACAAATTGAAGAATGAAGAATATGATGATGATGATGATGTTTATGTCCCAAATTCAACAAGCAAAGCATTTTTGAGCACTGTCTTTGAGGAGGAGGATGAAGAGGAGGAAGACAGAGTTGATGAGGAAGTGCAGAAAGAAGTAATAGAGGAAAAGACGGTGTATTCAGTCAAGAATGACATTGATTCTTTGGATGCTGACTCATCTAGGCATTTACGTATCCAAAATATATTTACTCTATGTGGAAATTACAGAGAGCTTTCTCAACACACAGCTACTCCATTGACTACCACCACCACCAATAGGAGTAGTAGTAGTCCAGCTAAGCAAATTGTGTGTGATTCAAAGGAGAATTGCAGCCCCTTGAGTGATGTGGTGGAAGTGGTTGTCAAGTGGGAGGTAATTGAAAATGGTGGGAAAGTAATTACAACTCTGAGGCTTGTAAAAGATGCAACCCTTGCAGACCTCAGGAAGCTCATTGAAATCTATCTTGCTGCTGATAATCAAGCTTTCACCTTTCTTGCACTTGGGGGGGTATGTATGGTTATTATGCTTTTATAATCATCCAAAATCTTAGATTAGTTTCTGTTTTAACTAACTTACTACATATGGATGCAGGATCCAGTGGCAAAAGAGGAGGAGGCATTGGTGCTGGCAAGCAAACTTCCAACATGCAGCAATAATGGCCAAAAGAGAAGTCAGCAGCAGCACCTAGCTTGCCTACGTTCACTTGACTTAAACCATATCCCATTGATGAGTTCCTTGGAAAACAAGATCCCCTTGAGTTCACTGGAAAACAAACTTTCTGCTGATCATTTCTGAAAAACTTTGTTGCTAGTATTTTATCCGAGTATATAAATCAATGTACTCTCTACTGCTTGCTACTATGTTTTGGTGGTTTTTAGTTGTGAAATAGATGATGAATGATTTCAACATAATTAATTAATTAAGGTTGTGAAGAAATAGGTGAAAGATTTGGTGCATTGGTCCAAATCCAATGTATGCATCACTCTCATTCTTAAACAAGACTAAGTTGTTGAAATTGTTTTCTTATCGGATCCATAATTCTTTCCCCAAAAGGTTGGCTTCTCTAGTTTCTAACTCGTTTCTTTGTGTTTGTATTTTAAATTACCTCACTACGCACGCACACCAATTTGCAATGTAGACTTGTCATACCACGACCCACCGCAAAAATACTTTTTTTTTAATAATCATATATTTATTTATTTTTACTAGATATTCTTATATAAAAAATAAACTCCAAACATTTATCTATTATTCTATATACAAACATCTGAATCTAAGCCTTTATGATCACAAATCATGAAACACATTCTCGATTCAAGATTCAACGTCTTTGTTATGTAACTTTCTATCATGTATAAATTACGACTCTTTATTGCAAATTTAATTGGATGGATTGTAATGCAAACTTGTCTTAGATGCAATGCAACTAGTAAAGTGGGACTTTACGTTCAACCTGTATATCTAGTGTGGTCGCATTACGGGTGAACAAGACTACCGGTATATAAATATTTGATTTGATTTGGTTTGGTTTTAAGATTTAACAAACATGAACATGATGATTAAAAAAAAGCATAGAGGAACAAATGTTTAAGAAAGAAAAATGATTGGGCCGGGTATCCAGTCCACCAGACCTAGTGGAGTGGGTAAAGATGGTTCGGGCATGATTGATTCTTACTTATTTCGGGTTTCTAATTTCTTCGCGCTTCTCACTTGTCTGCCAACACCCGGCTGCCGGAAATATCTATGAATTGTCGGCGATCTATTTCCATGATTCTTATTTAGGGTTTTTTGCTTCTATCTTGGACTGAAATAATGGAAGTTTCTAAAAGTTTTATAGACAAGATCAACAGTGAATTTACTAGTGGCTTGCATTTCGCATCTCCCTTACCCTCTTCGCGTACAAACGAATATGATTTGGTATGTCCAATTTCCATTTGTTTGCAGAGTCAGTACAAAACGAATATTGATATTGTTGTTTTGGGTTTCAGGTGAAAGGTGTGTTGCAAATACTTCAAGGCTTTTCAAGCCCTTTGTTTTATTGGGACCAAATCGGAAAGGGTTATCGTGCGAGAATGGGGTTACATGTAACTCACCTCTCTCAGACCAGTCTTGGTATGGTTTTAGATCAATTTATGTACTCAGCAACATGCTTAAAATTGGTTGAGATAACGCTTGGTAAGATAGAGGAGGCGTCTGTGAGATCGCCTCCACCTACTTTGAGAGCATTTGCTTGCTCGGCTTCTGCTTGGCTTAGAGTAAGTAATTGCACAATTTCAGGAATTCACTTCACTTTTATGCACCTGTATCCTCCTTGTCAAAAACTTATTTTTTTTTTCTTTGGAGCAGAAGTTACGCGATATTGCTTTGACAGAGGAAGTAAAGATAAACAACTCCGGCACTGCTTCTGCTCCAACCATTTTGGGATTGACAAGTTCTTTAACAAGGTATGTAAAGATGATTGAGAAGGGTGTACAGTACAGGGTTTATGGTGAATGTCTTAGTAATGGTCATGTTACACAGAAATACTTATAATGTTATCAATATCCATTGGAGGTAGAACCAATGTTTCCTGGTGGAGTATGAAATTTAGGTCAGAAGTTGTTATTCGAGCTAACCTAATTTACCTTTCAATACATGTGAGCTTCTACCCATTTGTAACTGTTTATTTCCATGCATAACATTCCTCTCAATGCTAGAACAATGACCATTTGGATCGGAAGCTGCATTTTGCACATGGGTGGTACATACTGGCATGTATATGTGGACTTTTGTCATGAATAGCCCACAAGAGCACCATCTCTCCGTTTTGCCTTACAGTAGTTACTTGATGCAGAAACATAAGACCAGCTTCCTTCTGGGACTGTTATTACATTTTTGATGCTGATCATGTATATGCCTACAATCCTCATTCATGAGTGCATAAAACTTATACTAAATCGTGGTGATGATGTCTGAAATTAAGTTATCAGCATTGTGTTTGGGAAAGGAAAATTTAGTTACTCAATCCTATTGTTTTTGCTTCATTACAAGTCTGATGACATCTTTATGGCTAGCCTTTGTGCTGGAGCTGAATACTTATTGCAGATAGTATATGGTGCCATCCCCAAAGAGTACCTTGAAGGCGATACTCCTGTCTCATCTGTTGAAATGGCCGTGCACATCCTCAATTATCTTTATGAGAAGCTTAATGATGCTTGCCTTGTGCAAGGTGGCGAGGTGTTGACACTTTCCTGGTTCTTTTGTAAGCAGTTCTTGTTGTTTGTGTTGTTTCATCTGATTTAGGTTACATTTGCTACTATTTTCAGGAAGATTCGTACAGGATGCTTCTTTATGTTTTTGTTGGATGTTTATTGCCATATATTGAGGTTCTTGATTCCTGGATTTTTGAGGGAATACTAGATGATCCATTTGAAGAGGTAGTCTTCGATCTCTACTGCTGGGAAGTTATATGCAATTCAAATTGATTTCATCCCCAGTTTGATTGTATGAACACTCTTATTCTAATGATTTATTGTGCATGCGTTGTCTCCTAACCATGGAATCCAGGATAAACATTTTACTCTATGTTCCATTAAGAATAGATTTATAATCTGTAAGTTACATGATGCCAACCATTTCTAGTTGACATACAACACAACCATTGGTCTACTATCATTGGAAACCATTAAAATATCTTGATCGTTAATTAGGGAACAGTACATTGACCATAAATCCTCATTGAAATTATCTCTTATTTTGGAAGTTTAAGAGTATTATTTAAATAAAATAATGTAATCTCCTGCAGATGTTTTTTTTTGCAAACAAAGCGATTGCAATCGACGAGGCTGAGTTTTGGGAGAAGAGTTACCTCTTAAGAGCAGTGCAGCATAAGAAGCTGGGTGTGGCTCAATTTCCCTTAACACAGAAAAAGATGCCAGGAAGAGGAGCGACGGCTGCATCAAAAACAAAGGGGCAAAATGAAAGGGATCTTGTTGTTTGTCCTTTGTTCTTCAAGGACATTGCAAAAGAAATAGTTTCGGCTGGAAAGTCGTTGCAGTTGATTCAACATGTTCCTATCACATCGTCAGCACTACTTGGTAGACATTATGAGAATGAACAGTGCATGACTCAGCTAAGCTTGTCGGAGATATTTTGCTTGTCATTAATAGCTCTTATCGGTCATGGTGATCACATGTCTGAATACTTTTGGCAAAATGGTAATTTTGTCTCTGCAATTGAATCTTATGCGGGAACAGAGAAATTAGAAGGTAATGATAAGAGCATTCCAGGCATATCATGCTTGGAGAAGATTTGGTATAAGTTTTTGGTTGATGCAAAAAGAGAAAGGGAGGATGTCAATCATTTAGTTGATATGAACGAAGAGAGTGTAGAATTAGGTGTTTCATTTGAGCCCCTTGTTAGCTCCTTCTGTCCTGAAAATCCCACTATCACTGTGTGCCAAAAGGTTCTTCAAGCAAATAGAGGTGACTGGAATTCATTAAACTTGTCTAAAAACTATATTCTCCCTCCCCTGAATGACGAGGAACTGAGAAAAGCTATATTTGGTGGAAACAGTAAAGAACTAATGACAGACAAAGGAACAAATTATGCCTGTGGTTTTCCATTTGGCGATTCTGAAAAGGTTCGCGCTCGACATGACATAAAGGAGGTGGAAGCATTATTTCTATTTCCCACTATTCTTCCATCCTTTAAGGTACAGATATCTTAATCTACTAATTGCACTTTTTTTAATGTAGAAATCTGACGGTTGTGGAACGCATATGTAATATGAAACAGGAGGACCTTATTATGTCCGAGCTTTTACCATTTCAGAAAAATAGCACCCTTCTGTCCAAAGTCCTTGGCTGGATTCAAACCGCTGAACCCAAATCTACTCCACTTCCTGTTGTTATTCTGCGGGAATGCCTTACTTTTTACATCAAGAAGCAGGTATATCTAATTCAACTGAGAGAACTTAAATGGCCACTTTGATACCTGCATGTATTTTACCTCAGTAGTTTTGTATTTTAATGCTTCAGGTAGATCATATTGGCAATCAGATATTGTCAAAGTTGCTATGTGACTGGAAATTGATGGATGAGTTAGGAGTGTTGCGGGATGTATATTTATTAGGCTCTGGTATTTCTTATCTTACAGCTATGCTACATTATTGTACGTTTCAAATCTTATTTGAGAAATATTGAAAGGTTTGTAATCTGTTGGAATCAGGTGATCTACTGCAGCATTTCTTGACAGTAGTTTTCAATAAGCTGGACAAAGGAGAATCATGGGATGATGATTTTGAGCTGAACAGAGTGTTACAGGTACAGCCAAGAATTTGACTTTTTCTAGTAGACTGTAAAACTGTGCTTTTGAGAAGTTTCTGCTTGTTTCTAAAATTATCTTCTATACGTCTACTTGTTTATATGTGGGAAACCCTTGTTTTCTTGGATGGAAGATACTTTAGTTCGTCTTCTCAGATCTCCTTTGAGCAATCAATGATGAAGGAACACAATTTGGTGATACATCATATAACTGTTCACGAACCGCTAGACCCGATCCGTTAGAAAAGGCAGACTTGGACAACCATTCTCGGAAAAATGGGCCCGCATGGTCTGGACTGTTAAAATTAATGGGTAGGCCCAAGTGATGAATAAAAATTCGGACAGGCCCGTTTATATTTTTTATTATTAATTAAGTTTTATGCATGATTAATACTTTATTACTTCTTTTATTAAAAAAAATTAGAAGCCAACTTGGTTGGCTATGAGTCAGACTCCTCCATACCAACTGCCTCCCAACTATATTCTATATGTAATATGCCATATAGTACGTCTCAAATTTAGATCTTGACTCATCATGACTCAAAATCTCATATCCCAAAATCTTTAAGTATGTACATTGTTATGTTTTTACGTCTTATTATAAGTTGGAAAGAAAATTATGTATTTTGAATTATTTTACATAACTAATGGCTTAATAAAACTTTTGTTTTTATAATGTAAAAACATTTTTTAGACCCGTTAGCCAGTGGGCAAGCCTGACCGGGTAAGGGCAAGTTAGCAAGTCCACAAAAACGGGCTTGGGTTTGCTATATTAGGCCCATGCCCCATTGGACAAAAAAAAAAATTAGGCCCGGCCCAAGCCCCCAAATGTACTACATCATCTTGCATGCCAAACTTATAATTTTGATTAATTCAATAAATCGAGCATGTTGTTGTAAGATCAAGCCGTCAGGTTTATGTAGATGTCTGTGAAACTGGATTTCTCTATAAAACTTTTATTACCTTTCCAACTTATATATAACTTATAAGCTGTTATTAGATAGTATTATTATAGGATTCGCTGTGCCATGTATTCATTTGCTTCTCTAGACTGAGGCAGGCGATGATGCTTACTAAATGACTTCAGGAATCAATTAGAAATTCTGCTGATGGCACAGTACTAAGCTCGCCGGATTCCTTAGTTGTTTCTTTAACAAAAACTGATGGTACAAGTAGCAATGGTCAACAGACTACATTTCTGGTCTCGAGTCCCCGTAAAAGTCGTTCACAGGTTTCCGGAATCAATGACCTTGACTCACTTAAATTCACATACAAGGTAACTTGATGCTTCTTCTCCAACTAATATGTACTTCCCTTACTATCCTGTATGCATATCCACATATATCATTCCAAGTCCAAGATCATTTATAATTTATTGTAGGTCTCTTGGCCGCTTGAACTTATTGCTAATGCTGAAGCTTTAAAGAAGTACAACCAGGTACTTTTTTTTTTTTTTCTTTTTTCCATTTTGCTTGTTGATGTGTGAATTTGAATTAAGTTGTATGGTAGGTGATGAATTTCTTACTGAGGGTGAAGCGTGCGAAATTTGTTCTTGATAAAGCTCGAAGATGGATGTGGAAGGTAGTAAATACTCCTTAAAGCATGCTAGTTTTTGTATGATCCATGATATCTGATTAACGGAGGGGTCACTCGTGTATGGAAAGTTCCATAAACTTTTTTTGCAAAAGAATGTAGTGTTCAAACTGGTTACAATGACTTTACATTAGAATGCCATCTTTTTCTTTTCTGTGTTTGACTGCATGTGATGTGAGTGTTGTTGTGGCTGAAGGATGGTTGTATTTCCAGGAACGAGGCACAACAACGGTTAACCGCAAGCATAGATGGTTAGTGGAGCAAAAACTTCTTCATTTCGTTGACGCATTTCATCAATATGTTATGGACAGAGTAATAATCCATACACCTTATTATATATCAAAAAAGTTTAACCTTTTTCGTGATGGTATGTGATTATGATATTTGGTTATGGCAAGTTAGGTATACCACAGTGCATGGCGTGAATTATGTGAAGGTATGGCGGCAGCTGGATCTCTTGATGAAGTGATTGAAGTGCATGAGGCATACTTACTGTCAATTCAGCGCCAATGCTTTGTAGTCCCAGACAAGCTGGTGAGTAAGATGTTTGTCTTTGTAGCATGTATATTTTCTACAAGTGAAAAGAAATTTGATTGATGCACAGTGGGCATTGATTGCGAGCCGGATCAACAGTATACTTGGACTAGCACTAGACTTCTATTCTGTCCAGCAGACGTTAAGTAGTGGTGGAGCAGTTTCTGCAATCAAAGCTAGATGTGAGAAGGAAGTAGATCGGATTGAGAAACAATTTGATGATTGCATAGCCTTCCTCCTCAGGGTATGGGTATTCACATTCACTTATTGTTTTATGTGCAGGTTCTAATCTACTTAAGCTTAAAGATGCTTATTGTTTTATGTGCAGGTTCTATCTTTTAAGCTTAACGTAGGCCAATTTCCACATTTGGCAGATTTGGTTACCAGAATTAATTACAACAACTTTTACATGTCTGATACTGGAAACGTAATTACTGCTCCTGGCTCTGACTCAATCAATTTTAAGTTGGCCAAGACTATTTCAGTTTGAAGCGTAAATACAAGATCCAACTCTTTCCACAGAATTGTCATCAACATCTCAAGGTGAGTCATGTTGATATTTAAATGTAAGCTAATGCTTTTGTATCATTAATTTTTTAACATTTAAGGAAAGCATAATATTCGTTTTCTTTTTGCCTGATATTGAAAGGAGGATGATTTTGATTAGTGTTCTAGATGTAGAAACTGTTGGATTATATATATATGAAGATACAAGATATGATGATCCATGTAATATGATCTGAAATATTACAAATAGGGTAGAAGATTAAGAGACATAAAAATATAATAAAGTGGAATTGGTTCCTTATTTGGGGGAATGGCATGGTGGATCAAGGTTGTTGGGCATGGAAGAAAACCATGGTATTAGTAGTAGTAGTAGTAGTAGTAGTAGTAGTAGTTGTAGTAAGTAGGGCAGCATTGGATGCTGACAGCAGGGGATGAAAGGAGCTTGCTGTGCATCTGCCACCAATATTAATGATATGGCAAAGGCAAACAACAAAATCATTATAACCTCCTATTTTCAATAAAGTATGAAACACCATGTGGGTGAACTGCTGCTTTTATATGGAACTAGGAAGGGCGTTGATAACAAAACTTGTATTTTTTTTTTACATAGGTTTAATGGTCGGTTTTGTTTTGTTTGCACCTCCTTCTAGTTCTTATCTCAGTAATTAACTAGATTTCAGATTTTTGAAAAAGTAGGACTTTTTAATAGTAATCTATGTCCAAAATTTAATCTTCCTTTTGTAGTAACTAGTTGAGAGTTGAGAATGAAATATGTATGAGAAAAGCAGCTGCTAGCACCAAGGGAGGAGGCAGATGATGTATGAAACCAAACTGGACCTAGAAGCAAACTAACAAAAAGCTAGTTTGTGTAGGATATAGAGACATGGATAGAAATTAAAGGAGATGAAAATTTGATAAATCAAATATGTAGAAATTAAGGAAGTTTGAATTCGACATAATGGTCCAGAGCAACACCGATCTTCCTAATCAACAAAGCCAAGATGAAGAAGTTTGTTATACGTTTCCGTCGTCCAACAAAATATATGTTTCTGAAGTAGTCGATGATGTTCAGAACCCCGTCAATTCATTTTTTCCGTTTCTGTGTTCCATATGAACGAATCTGGAAACCAAGATAATGGTCCAAAGCAACATCGGCATGCTTAATCAACAAAGGCGAGACGAATCTGCACCTACCATATCACACTCCTTTTATGAGAATATATTAACAAAATTATCCTTCTTTTTTGTAATTATTCTGCAATAAATCATCAGACTATGCTCATACGAACAATTTAGAGACCTTGTTTAATTTCAATTTTCATATGTCAAGAACATGATGTTTCTCTAATGAACCATCAAGCAAACCATATGGCACATGTTCACTAAAGAACTTTCATATTAATAGTTGTTCACTAATGAAGCAACATCTTTTTCACATATGAACAAGAAAATAAACGACTGTATCTTCACATATTCACCTATGAACCATCAGTTTCTTCACTGATGAACAACTGGAAAACATTGTTTGTGTTTAGGATTTCACTAATGAACCTTCATTATTTCACATATAAACAACAAAATAAATGACCGTATCTTCACATATTCACCTATGACAGTTTCTTCACTGATGAACAACTGAAAAACATTGTTTATGTTCAGGATTTCACTAATGAACTATGATGAACATATAACAAACCTTATATACTAATCGATTAAAACAATGAAAACTCTAGAAATTTTTTGAAATCTCCCGCTATCAATAGTTTGAAAAAGTTCGAAATCTTACCTCTTAATCTCAAATTCGTACTGATATTTTCACCATCATCGTCCTTTTTCTTCAAGATCGACAAAATCCCCAAAAATCCGATGGTTTATGGTGATGAAATCGCACCTTTCGTTTTGCAGTTTCTGTTGAGAGCTAATCGGAACACATACTCAAAATATATATACATGTCAATTGACCACATTACCGTTAGTTCACTAGTGATCCTTGTTTTTGTTTTATTGAGCGCGTGTAACATATTGTACATATTTACAATTATACCATCGTGAATTATAAACCATTGATCTGTTAAATGGATGGTCTAGATTGGTTAACATAGTTAACACAATTATTTGAGTTAACACAAGAAGGTGTCTCTCTCTCTCTCTCTATATATATATGTGTATATATAAGTGGATATTTTCTTCTTCTTATTCATCCATCCATCATCATATGATTATGAGATGAAAACAATCTTTATGTTTCAACAGAAATTTATGATGGCTGTTATTGGTAACTGATTAATAAAACTCATTTCAAGAGACATGATTACATGCATGATCAGTAACCAAGTAACTTATTCATTCAAGGAAATCATACTATTGCTACCAACTCCTAATTTACTTAGAGAGAGAGAGAGAGAATCACGAAACAATTTCATTTTTGCATAGAAACAACTGTATATGAAACAATTTCATCAAGAAAAAAATTATATGAAACAATTTCATTATATTAAACAATTTCATGAAGTAATTTCATTAAATTAAACAATGAAATCGATGGATAATGATAGTTTGTACAAATAGGGGTGGTTTGTATTTGATCTCTCCCGTATGTATATTAAAAATATTCATATGTATTACAACAAATAAGAATGAAGGTGAAGGTGTAGTTGACTTGTTAAGAGATGACACAACAAGAGTTGAGTGTGGAAGGGTGATACTAGTTATTTTATGAAATGAATTTAATGATGATGCAACCTCTTGAACAATTTCTATGAGGCATTCATTTTCCATAAATCTTTCTTTCAAATTCATTCATCAATTGTTAAGTCTCAAAGCCAAGAAATTAATTAATGTAGTTTGAAAAATCAATCCATTGAAAAAAGAAAGAAGAATCCAACGCCAATGGCCTTGTGGTTTTGCATAGCAATCAAACATGTGAAATTGTGAATTGAAACTTGAAAGATGATATATATATATATAATACATGAATAACAAGCATTCAAGTTAGGAATATATGTTTAAAAATTAGAATAAAGGCTGTGTATATGCAAAGTGAATGGTAAAGGGATAAGATAATTAGTGTTTGATTTATGTGTCTGTTTAAATGGTTGTAAGTAACTAAAGTAAGAAGCAAGGAAGGAAGGGGTTTATAAGATTGAAAGCAAGGAAGGGGTGTTTGTGGTTTTGTTATATAAATAAAATAAAATAAAATAAAAAAGGGTGGATTGTTTGTAATAAGTAATAAGAATTTAAAGAGGGAAGAATTTTCAAAAAGGTTAAAAATTATTCTTGTTATCTGTAAAGGCTCCACTCCACCACACCACATATTCATAAAATATAAAAGAGGAAAAAAGAAACACGTTTGTGGGGACCACGTTAAATACACGCACCGCCATCACAATTGATACCTCACCTTCACCTGAGGAGGCATGTCATGTATGTATGTAATAATCATGAATGATGATGGTGCAACCCACTACTACTACTAATAAATAGTAATCCTTTTTTTTTTTTTTTTTTCTTTTTTTCTTTTGTTAATTTTTTATTTTGTTAAAGAAAGGGCAACAACCATTCCAAATTCCAAATCCAATTTCAGTTCCAAAATAAGTAAAAGTTGGTGGAAGGAAAAAACAACAAAAGAAAAGAAGAAGAAGAAGAAGAAGAAGAAGAAGAAGAAGATTGTTTGAGTGTCAAACTGCCCAACCACACACACACACACACAAATACTTTTCTCTTCTTCTTCTTCTTCTTTCATCTCCTCTCCTGTTGGCTGCATAATTAATCTTGTTTAATTAAGGTAACAACATATCATCCTTCAATTTCCTTTCTTCTATTCTATCTTCAACCAACCCTACCCTTTTTTTTTTTAATTTTTAATTTTTAATTTTTAATTTTTAATTTATAATTTAACTAACCCTAGCTTCCTTTCAATCATATCATATCATGAAGTAATTGTTTCTTGTTTCTGTGTCTGAATTCCCTTTGAGTAGCTAGTAGTTTATTAATTATATCATCCTCTTGTGGTGTGATAATTATACAGGGAGAGGGAGGGGGATAAATAAGTAGGGAATGCTGGAACATGGGAAAGAAAGGGACTTGGTTTTCTGCAATCAAGAGACTTTTTACATCCACCTCCAACCTCAATAATGTAAATATATATAACTACCTTCAAATATTATATAGTTTTGGTTTTTGAATTTTCAATTTTCAATTTTCAAAATGAAATTGGTGTTGCAGGACAACAAAGGGAGGTTGAAGTTGAAGTTGAAACGTGGATCATTTATTCCGGGGCGTTTCAGAGAGAGAGAGCCAAGCAGTATTGAGAAAATATTGGGGGAAGTTGAACAGCAACAAAACATTCTATACCATGTATCTAATTCTCCTCCTACAACACACATTCCTGTATCTATTTCTCATCCTACAACACACATTCCTGTATCTATTTCTCCTCCTACAACACACATTCCTGTATCTATTTCTCCTCCTACAACACACATTCCTGTATCTATTTCTCCTCCTACAACACACATTCCTGTATCTATTTCTCCTCCTACAACACACATTCCTGTATCTATTTCTCCTCCTACAACACACATTCCTGTATCTCCTACAAGACAGATTCAGATTCAGATTCCACAAACACAAGCTTCATATTCTCCTACACCTCTACAACACCTTTCAGCTACTAAGATCCAGGCTGCCTATAGAGGCTATATGGTATTTACATATATATAGTTAAATAAAAACTCTCTTATATCATACAACTAGTATTAATTAATTAATTCAGGTACGGAAGAGGAAGAGGAGAAGAAGGAGTCTGACAAGTGGTCTTGTGAGGCTTCAGGGTGTAGTTACAGGTCAACAAGTAAAGAGACAAACGGCGAATGCCATGAAGCAGATGCAGCTCTTGGTCAGAATCCAAACACAAATACATTCACGAAGAATCCAAATGAACCAACAGCCACTCAACAAACAACAACTGCTCGTATTAACATTCCCTTTCTTCTTCTTCTTCTTCTTCTTTTTAACATCTTTTATTATTGTTTGTGGCTTCCTAATTAAATATATTCATGTTTTTTGTTTATTAATTGGATGTAATGCAGTCACAGTCAGAGTCAGATATGGGTGATGAATACAGCTGGGATGATAGCTTCATTACCAAAGAGGAAAGAGAAGCAAGGTTGCACAGAAAAGCAGAGGCAGTCATTAAGAGAGAGAAAGCCAAGGCTTATGCATACTCCCACCAGGTACTATACTTTGAAACAAAATTCATACTCTGTTTCTTGTAAACTAATTCTAATTCTAATTCTAATCTTTCAGTTATGGAAAGCCACACCAAAATCAGCTCAAAATTCTATCCAATCTGGTTGGTGGTGGAGCCGCTTAGAACGTCAATTCCCTTGTCATGTAAAGAATCGTCAATTTGCTTCAACTTCAAGGCCAACAACTCCACGTCTGATGAAGAAGCAAAATAACACTAGTCTATCACCAATGTCATCAAGGTCCATGGTTCCTCCAAGAACAAGACAACGCATGAAATATTCACATTCAAATTCAAATTCAAATTCAATCAAGGATGATGACAGCTTGATGAGTTGCCCACCATTTTCTTCGGTTCCCAATTATATGAGTCCTACAGTTTCAGCCAAAGCAAAAGCAAGACCAACAAGTAATCCCAAGGACAGGATGCCAAGCAGTCCAGGTAGCGTTTCATTTCCGCCAACTCCCAACTCCAACAGCAATGGATCAGTCAATTGGAAGAAAGGGTCTGGTAGCAGCACTAGGAAGCACCAGTCTCCAGGATCTATAGGGGAGTTGAGCATGGATTCTCATTCTGCAGTGGGGAGAAAACCATTTAACAGATTTGTGTGATTTTCTTTTTGTATTGTTATTGTAGCACGAGCACGGGTGAATGAATCTATAACTATTACTATTATATATGGTATGATGAGGTATTGATGAGAGTGAGGGTGTGGTAATGAAAAAAGCATGCAGTTTGGAAATTCTTTTTGTTTTCTAATTGATATAAATTTCATGTATGCTAGAGTTGTGGTGTTAATGTTTGATGACTCCTTTTTGTTTTTTGATGATTGCAGTTATAATTGAAATGGCAGTAGTTGGGTAAAACAAGTCATCAATCTTTTTTTTTTTTTTTTTTTGGCAAAACCAATATAAAAGGATATTATGTTAAAACAAGGAACCTGAAGATCAAAATGAACAACCATTCAACCCTATTCCATGATTCAGAAAATTGATCATGTTGTATGTGTTTCTATCTCCCTCTCTCTCTCTCAACAACATGCAAATGTCTTTTTGTTATGACTACAACCCATTCCTTACCAAGCTAAAAAGCATAATGTTGCCATTGGCTTTGTAAAGGAGAAGAAAATTGATCAATGTACAAACCTCATATCATATTGTTGATTTGAACTAAAATATATGATTGATAGATAGCAGCAACTCCAAATGATAAAAACACAATGGCCCAACTTGTTGGTTATTAATTGGGATCATAAACCACAAATGATTGTTATTTGTCTATTGCTATTACTATTACATCTAAAAACAAATGTAAATGTAATATCTCAAGAGATAAACAAACCTTGTTGAGTTAAGCCTCGACTTCCACTTGTTTAGGGATGAATTTATCATAAGAATCAATAGTTAAAGAAGAATCAACACTTAAAGAGTTAGAGTTTGATGTTAGGATTCGTACCCCTGAATTCTGAGTAATCTCTAATACCTCTGGCAACCCATTTATGCAGCCTTTGGACATACCCACATCAATCCTTATAGCTCTGTTGTCACAGGCTCCATTTATACCATCCTCTTGAATAGTATGACCCATGATCATCCTCCGAGCACCTGGAATTGTGGAAAGCACGTGTTCAAGCATGGTGCAGTCACAATCTTTAGCCACCTCGTTGGAAAAGATCCTCAACCATACCAAAGAATTCCTTCCTCTAACCAAACTGGAACCCACCTTTGATTTCAATCCACTCATCCAATCCCTAACCTCTTCATTGATCCGTTCAAACCCATAAACAACATGTTTAGGCAAAACCCCACCATGAACAAACACAGATTCACCAACTACAACTACTGTCAGGTTCTTTGATAAAAACCTAGCTGTTATAGGACCTTGAGGCCTCAATGCAGCCACCCGAGATCTGAAACCCTTTACATATTCCTCTTTAACACGCCCAAAACTTGAAGGAACTCCATGATACAAATCTTTAGGTTTTTCCAATCCATGACACAAACTCTTGATGCTGTTACCGATGCAAAACCAATCAGCCCAGTTATTAAATTCTTCAAGCCCAGATGGAGTCACGTACCTGAAATCTCCATCGACGTTCATGATTTCGTGATTGCCGTTCATGGTGATCACATTGCCGCCGGACTTAATAGCCTCTCGTTTCAGTTTCTCGAGCAAGTAAAGGATTTTGAGTTCCTGGCCGCCGCGGTCAAGGACGTCGCCAACCTGGACAAGGGTGGAGGAGCCACCGGACCAGCGGTCGTTAGAGTCGATGAGGCCGGCAAGACGGAGGGCTTGCTTGGATTTGAGAAGGTCGCCATGGAGGTCACCGATGGCTATTAGGCGATGAGGGGAAGGGAAGGAAGTTTGGAAAAGTGGAGGAGAAGAGGGGGCGTCGGGTAAGAATATACCGGTGACGCAGAAATCAACGAAAGTGTCGACGAATGAAGATACAAGGTTGGGTAGGTGTTTGCAGCTCATCTCTGACTCCATTTTCTTTTTTCTTTTCCTCAAAAACCCACCATCAACACCAACATTCGTTCAACAATCAACAATCAACAATCGTATCGTCTTTCTTATACTACTCCATTCCATCTTCACTCACACAAAAATCATATAAAAATTAAAATTAAATCAAATATCTTATATAATCATTAATTATACTTCACCATATATGATATTAAATCACATACAATTATAAAAAAAAAATCAATCTCCCCTCATATCTATTATCTCGTCATAAGATGTTTTTGCATTTTCTAAAATGAAGTTATTTTTGTTTAAACCTTCATCTAATCAACATATTAACAATTTTTGGATTAAATTCTTCTTTTTTTACAACAAAACAAAAGAAAAAATAATAATAATAAACACAAGCATCAACAAGAAATATGGTTAAAACAATGGAACAACAAATAACAGAATAATTTGGTGTCTTTCAGGACGATGCCTTATTATTATTGCCAATGCCAAGTAAGTAGCATCATAATTCATGAATGACAAGAAGACTATTTCTACCATCTAAATAAACCCTTCAAAAACCCAAAACTCTCTTCTTCTTCTTCTTTCATTACTCATCATCATCATCAGCTTGCTTGCATTGCCTCACACTCTTCCCGGATTGACTGAAAAAGAATGGTGGATAGATACCGCTCACCAAAGCTAGGAAACACAACCTGCAAAGTTACAATTATTTTGTTACTAATTAGTAAGCATGTGTGATTTGATTATTCAACATCCATGGTTCAACTCAAAAACACAAGACCTTGCCATTTCTACTTATACTCTTAGCAGCAAAATATCACTTCTACCGGCCTTTATCTTTATGTAGCTAGACCAAATTTTCACAAATCTATGATTCTTTCCCTCAATCTTCAATATACAACTCACAGAAACTTGGCATGCTGCCTATTATAGCACTTCATATTTAAATCCCACATATTTGCTACAACTCATATCAGCTGCCAAATGTCATTGAAAGTCATACACTAATGCCCTTATACTATATATATATATATACACACACACACATGCACATACATTCATGCATATATATATATAGATATATATATATATGTGTGTGTGTGTGCGCGTTAAGACAATGAGATGCATACCGCAATAAGTTTTCCTGCATTCTCCGGTCTCTTTCCAACCTTGATTGCAGCTGCTGCTGCTGCTCCAGAAGATATGCCCACCTTAAAAATTCAATAAACCATGTCAATGAGCTGCATGTATACCTATATAATATATCATAAAACTAATAGAAATTATGAACACTTCCCACATGCTACAGTTGAATTAATCCACTATTTTAATAACAATGAGAATTTCAGTTGCTCAGAGAAATAAATGAACTAGAATACAAAACACAAAAGCCTGGAAACTTTCACAAGATATAATATGTAAACTTGTTTTAACAAAAAGCCATTACCAATAAGCCTTCTTGGAGTGCCAATTGCTTTGCAGTCTCAACAGATTCATCACTGGAAATCTGGAAGTAGAAGTTCAATAAATGTCTCATCAGAACATCTTAGAAAATTATATCGTAAAAAGTGGCACTTAAACCAAAACAAGCAAATCCAACACAGAGTAGGGTCTGTGGGTAAGTAAGATGCAAGCAGACCAGATCTTACCTCTTATAAAGGACTAGAGATGTTTCATGAAGACCCCAGCTTACAAAAAGGTTATATAAAAAGGATTTTGCAAATAATTTTTAGGCCGAGTGCGGTGAAACAAAAGAACAAGTGATACCTACCTCTCCACATTAGCCACAAGTTGTTACACAAAATATGCTACCTACAAACTCCTAGCTTAGGTAAGGTCATGTCTTCAGAAATGTCTAAAACTGACATGTCCAGTCTCAGCTGCTCATCCCACTTACATTAAATTGATTCTTTATTGTATTCATGAACTGCGAACGAAAGTAAGATGTTGCCTATCTATCACTTCCTCACATTCAAAATAACAAGTTAACCACTAATAGTAGTTTTAGTTGTGTTCTTTTCTGTTCCATGACTTAACTTTGTTTTAATTGAATTGCCAAGGTGATGTACAGATAACATACATCATTCCACACCCAAAACATATAGCACATTGTCAATAAACAATGCAAGTAAACATCGAAAGCAAATCTCATCACTCATCTAACATAAATGGGGTGGTTTGAAGGAGGAAAAAGGATGAGACCTCAATCACTTCATCAAGCACATCTTGATGCAAGTTCCCTGGTACAAAACCTGCCCCAATCCCTTGAATTTTGTGAGGGCCTGCACTTTTCACATGATAAAAGCTAGAAAAAGAAGACATAACTTCAAATCACAAACTGAATAGTTGTCGTTAGGAACCTTACCAGGCTTTCCACCAGACAGAATGTTACTTTCCGTAGGTTCCACGCCAATCACCTGATAAGTATAATTTCACCAGGTAAAAAATTAACCAAGTAAATTATTTCAAAAACATCAGCAAACCAATTTGAACTTAAGAAAGTCATCATATGTGTATGCTACAACTTAACTAATTTAGACTCTAATATGATGTAACATTAATATAATATATATCAGGTATCAAATTGAGCCATGAAGTTACCTTGATATCAGGATTTTGATTCTTGAGGAAACGCCCAACCCCAGAAATAGTTCCACCGGTTCCAATTCCTGCAACAAATATATCCACTTTTCCTTTCGTGTCTTCCCAGATCTCTGGGCCAGTTGTCTCAAAATGTACCTGCAGAGAACATTGATGTAAGTCGTACTCTAAAAATGCATGATAAATTGCAAGGAAACGCCCAACTGCAGTCAAATGAAAACACAAGTTATATGAGATAGACAACAGTTATAGCACCTCATAGTAGGTGATCCTCTCATAATGAAACTGAAAATATATTTGATTTAATCAATCCTTAGATATTTGGTAAGTCTTGGTATGTTAAAACTACAGAAATCACACATATTGATTGCTTCAGTAGTGAATATACATCAAGACAACTGTCCACAACAGGAATAACTTAGCAGTTAATATGACTAGTAAATTTACATATTAAAAAATGTTTGGCTGATCAAATTCAAATGCGCTGTTATGCATCGCATATAGCTTCGCAATATGCAGTCAGTATAGGATGGGATAGATAGTACCATAAATCTACTGCATCCTCCACAGATCCACAAAACTATTGGGAGGGTAATGCATCCCCCAACCCCGTTTAAGCCCCCTGTCACCGACCCTGCCCCAATGGGTTCTGGGGGAGGAGGGGAATCCCTGGCGGGTTCAAGGAACCCGTTGGTGGTGCACATTTGGTAAAAAACAATAAAAACAGTGTATTTTAAAATTATATTTATAATCAATTGTCACTACATTAATTACTAATACTGAAAATTAAATATGTTTTGTCATTCAATAATAAATGTATACACACTATATACAAGTATTTAACAAAATAAAAAAAATTATGTAATGCCATCCCCATCTTCGGGTATGAATATAAACCCCCGTCCCCACCCGGGGAATCCCATCCCCTCACGGGTAAAATTTCCATCTCTAATACCAATGATTGTAACTGAATCTGCTATATTATGCTTCCACCCAACCATGGATTTTCCTACCATGATAACCTCTTTCCAACAGTTTTTTTTAACAGAAAATGATGATAGTACCTTTGGGTTCGCAGGATTATCAAATTGTTGAAGCATGTAAGCATGGGGTGTGCTGTTGACTATTTCTTCAGCTTTCTGAACTGCTCCTTTCATGCCCTTTGAGGAGTCTGTTAGAATAAGATCAGCTCCAAATGCTTTTAGGAGAACCCTTCTCTCAAGACTCATCGATGCTGGCATTGTCAATATGAGCTTATACCCTTTCGAAGCAGCTATAAATGCAAGTCCAATGCCTGTGTTCCCACTTGTAGGCTCAACCAATATACTCTGGAAACAAGAAAATGAGAAAAGGGAGCATTTATTTACTAATTTAAAAGTACTCTGTAAATTCATACATCTTTTTGTTTAAAAGGATAAAAAACTATAGGGAACAATTATCAAGTCTTGATGATGTTGCATCGGTGAATTAGGTTCAAACAATACATCATTCAAGGTTCTAGATATATTAGGTTGAGAAGAAATAAGATAGTATCCGAACATATTATATCCCGAGTTTGACATCTTCATAGTTCTAGGCTGTATCTTCTGCAAAATGTGTGTATGTTTTCTTCAACTCCACGTGTAAATACATCAAATGCCTAGGACACAAATTCAAAGGCTCTCTTCTATAACTACATATACGATCATCCTCGCCATGCAAGAATGCATCTCCCTTTAAGTTAATTGTTAGAAGCTACAATGTTCAAATGTTCAGTATACCTATCTATCCGACAACAGATGCAAATCAAATGAGCCCTATCTTAGCTCACTACTCTTCATTGTCTTATGAAAATTTTATCCTGATAATCAATTTTTCCAAAATACAAATATTATGTCAAATTTACATGTCATCACATCCATCGCAATGGGAGCACTTGATCAGCTGAATAATATTTCATTCATGTATATGGTTTTGTTAGGTTAAGAAAAAAGATTAAAAAGTGAAATGACATGTAGAAACCCGTCCCACCTCCCAAAGAAACATAAAAAGAAACTCTCTTAGGTAATTAAGCATGTGAAATATCGGTTTTGCTTCGTTACATATGTCACCCCAAACAAAATTATTTGGAACTTTTGGCTCACTCTACATAAACCCCCTTGAGATAGCCCCTTCATATCACCCTTATATGTTCAAAGCACAGGGTGCATTCTTTCATAGATGTGTACAGCCCTTTCCGCTCCATATATATTTAATAATGATAGACCCATAATGCATCGCATAATCCAACATGACACATTGTTTACCAATATACACATCCATGACATCCATCTTCCATAACAGTAAAGAAGATCAACTATCTTTTTACCTTCCCTGGTGTAATAAGTCCTTTCTCTTCAGCATCAGCTATCATACTGTTCCCTATCCTGAAGTCAAAAAATTAACTGGATATTCAGTACCAGAATATGAATTGCTTTTTCATTAAACAGAAACATGACACTGTTAACAGCACAAATCTGTCTCAAAGAAGGTCCATGCATAAAACAAGATGCTAACCAGCAAGATCAGAAGGTTAACTTCATCACTTGGAGCAATACCTAAATAACCAGATACTTGCATAGCTAATGTGCGGCAGCAACAGAACCAAAGTCATGATTTAAGAAATCATGACGGAATAAGATATTTGCCAGATTGAATACACCGTATTACAGAACAAACACCCTATTGATTTAATCTAGAAAGAAGAAAGATCATATAAATGTTTAAGCACATTGCAGTTTAATCTAATTCCTCACCTGTCTTTCACACTACAACATGGCTCCATAATTTCAAGCTTGGCAGCAATATTTGCAACCGAGCCTTTTGCAATATCATTCAAGTACACCATTGGAGTTTTCCCTATAAGCTGTTTTTTATAAGAAAGAAGAAAGTTAAACACAAGGGATCTTGTACAAGAATAACCAGGTCAACCCAATAGCTATATCATGCATGGTAGGAAATGGCACATAATTGTGGCTACATGAAATATGATAGGGCATAAGGGTACAACAATCAATCATCCAAACATGTAAGTTTAATGTATGGTGATAACCCACCGATCCAGAGACTAAAAATGCTAGCAGTAGAAGAATGTTTTACAATCAAATCATTCCCCTTGAGAATGAGGAGTTAGGTCCTCAAATGCCAATCAAAAAGATATTAGAATACTTGCCACAGCAAACAATTTCATTAATAGACCAAATCCAGATTTTTCTATGGAGTTCTTCATTGGACCTAAATAATTTATTTCTGGCATGTCAAAAACTATCAACCGCGAAATCATCATCATTACTTAATTTCATTAAGAGTAATTGTTAAGAGCTAAAGGGTTTGCGCCATATCTATATAAAGCAGCATATCAAAATCTAAAGTCAAAAAAGCGGCAGACTAAGAATTGGCTAAACCCTAAACATGAGGTTGCCATTGTTGTTGACCAATTAAGAAATAATTGTTCGATGGATGATATGGGTCATGAATACACACCAACGAAATAGGTCAAAAACGATGGATGTGTAGATCTTAATATTTAATTTAGAGAAAAGTAGGTAAAGGAAAAAAATTTGAAGGAAGAAGACCTGAGTAACATCGTCTGCGATGTTAAGACCTTCGATTTGAGGTTCTTGTGGTTTGAGAGAGACGGCTTTACAGACGATTGGATTACATGAGTAGGAAGATGACTTGTTGGGAACGAGAGAAAAAGAAAGTCCAGGGCGATTGACGAAAGGGGCGTCGGGATACAAGTTGGATTTGGATTTGCAAAGAGGTAACAAGTGCTTGTGGATCAAAGAAGCCATTGCTGCCTGCTGATCGAATGAATATGGCTTATCTTCTCGCCGCTTCAGTTTTCTATATGCTGCTTCTTTTCTTTCTTTTATAAAGGGAAATTTATGCTCTTAAATGATACTCTATAATACTTGCTACTTGTTGTATCCTTCCTTAAAAATAAATGACAAAAATACACCCCCTTCTTTTTCTCTCCTCTTTTTTTTCCTTTAAACTTTTTTTCTTTGAAGATTTCCTCTATTACCGAATAGTTATGGGTACATGTTATTGTGCTCTATTACCGAATATTTATGGGTACATGTTATTGTTAGCACAATTCATTATTCTTACTTATCTTATGGAATAATATTATTATGCATCAAAATAGATTGTTGGTAAACGTCTTTCACCCAATAAAATTTTTGTAACCGACCCAAAATTATTACAATACAATAAATAGAAGATGACAAAAAAAAGAAGTTTGATGTAGGAGCATATCGATCATTTAGAAGCCAAATATTGTTGTCGGATTTTTGAGATGAAAACCTCAACTCCTCATTTGACAATAATGTTGATGATTTCTCCTCTTTTCATCAACTTATTCTAAATATACATCCTTAGAATGTAATATCCATACTTGATCGTGTATGCCTCATGTCACATGTGCAAATAATGATGTCTTGAACTTAACACGAAAATTCATGCTTATGTGGTAATAGGAGGCACTATAGTAGGTGTTTGGAAAGATTATCTCGAGGGTATTAACATTATTGTCCCTAGAGTGATCAAAGTAAGTTTTCCTAATTATATTGTAACCAAGGGCGGATCCACCTATTAGGTTTTGTGGTTGATTGTGTAAAAATAGTTTATAAAAATCAAGGAAACCCGTAATTTGTATTAAAAAAAAAGCGACATCATACAATGTAAATGAAAGATAAATGTACTTATATAATATTTATGTCATCTCCACAACATCCGGCATTTGCAAGAAGATTTTTAGTCCTAGACTACAATAGTGACGAGATAGATGAGAAAGGGAGTATGGAAATAAGTGGAAATTAGTGAGAGGTAAAATAAATAAGAATGGAAGGAGATGTGTCGTTAAGCATAAACAGATTGCTAAATATATTTTGAAAATGATTCTCTTTAGAAGTTTTTAAGTTATAGTAAGTAACAAAAATATAATTTAAAGGTTTCGACTGATTTCGAGGGTTCTGAAAAAGGATTAAGAGAATTATCACGGACCATTAACTTCTAAGAAAGATTCCAAATGTTTACTTAGTTGTTTAAAGCTAATATCGCAAATTGAAACCAAGTCAATTAACCAAAGTCAATGAAAATGGGTTGGATAAAGTATGTTGAGGGCCATAAGTACACGTTGAAAGAAAAGACAAAGAAAGGTGCTTTTCTTTTAATTGGAGATTTTGCCCTCTCAATCAACGAGGGGCCGTTTTCTATTTACTCCATTATTTGTTATCTTTACACTTTTATAAATGTAATAAATAAAGGTTTTAGGATTATTTTTTTACTTGAACGGAATTTTTAACACCTTCTTTAAAATGGATAAATATAAAGAGAGATAAGGTCAATTTTACAAATTTAGAGAATTCTTTAAAAAATGACTGATTATGAGAGATGAGGCGTAACCATTTGAAAACTCTATATATTGTGATAGTCGTGAAAAATTCTATTTAACATATCCTTTCATATGATTTTTTTCTCATATAAATTAAGCTATCATTTAATGTATTGATAAACATATATTTGTTTTAGATGCTTTATAAGCATAAGGTTCACAATATGAAACTTTTTTATGTATAACTTTTGTTTCACAATCAGCCTAAAAGGTTTACATTGTGAAACAAGTACATGTAAAAAAAACACTTGTGAAACAAATATACGTTAGTTGATATTCTAAATTTCACTCTATGATAAAAAAAATTCATATGAAATAACACATAATGCATTAGTTCTCAATGTTGTCACAATTTCATGGACTCTCAAAAGAATGCCCCCCTGCAAGGGATAAATGATATAATATTATTTCTATCGATAAGAGTTTTGTAATTAAGTGATTAGAAAAAAAAATTAATATATTGAAAATTTTATAATAATATAATTAATGTTCTAACCTCTAAAATAAAAAATTTGTTAGAGTTTGAATGAAATTTTTTTTTAATTATAAAACATATCATCATGATATAGTATAATGTAAGATTTATTGTATAATGAAAGTGTTAGATTAATGCACCTTCTTATTAAGAACTTCAAAATTTATATTTATCACATGTCATTTTATAATCAAATATAACTTGGTAAGCCTTAGCAAGAAGTTTAAATAGAGATGAAATGCATCAACTAATTGTCTCTTAATGCCAATAGTTTGCACACATCATGTGCCAGGGACGGACCTGAAGAGGTGTACACAGTGGCACAGGCCACCGTATTATCTCTCTATTGAAGAGTAAAAAAATTGAGCTTGTCAACGGTGCAATCATATCGTTTTCGAAGGTGCCACCGGATGGTATTCAGAAGTTCAAGAATGTGCAACTGTACCTCGTAATTAACCAAAAACAAAAAAAAAACTCTTGAAATCAACCAAAAAACCCGAAAAAAGTCCCTCGAAATCAAATATAAAACTTTAAAATTCTCTTGAAACAGTGGAATTAGGCTAAAAACACATCGAGTGATATTGAACGTTAGTAAAAACATAAAGACAAACCGAAAAAACCGTGTTTTTCGTAATTTATTTTTTGTCATATATTGTATGGTGTCACCGTGTAAAAAAAAGTATGGATGTGTCCATGTCATGTGCTATCACATTTGCACATAAATATGACTTGATTCTTGGGTTTTAGACCTGTAGGTGTAATATTAATTTAGTTAAAAAATGTCTAAGGATGTAATCACTTAAAAATATGAAATTCTTGTTTTCTGTTTAAGTCCGGCATAAAATTTAAAGGATTGTTGGTTAGATGAATGGTGTAAGTGTTGGAAATGAGTATTTTTGGTGATTTTAGTATCATTAATCATTTTAGTGTATTGTGATTTACATGAGATCGATTATGTGATAGGACAAATATAACTTAGCTAGAAAGTACAAAGTGTACATTCACAAATATTGTCATATCAAAGGGGTCTACCTCGTCGCGGGGTTCTTACAGCGCCCTTGCCGATGGTCACGCCGGCGGGTTCAGGGTAGTGCCCCGAGGTTTATGGATTCAGAGATTTTTAGTTTTAGGATGATCCGGACAAATTTCAAAAGGTTGAAATATTCTTGAAATTGTTCCCAAAATTGATAGAAATTTAACCAAGTTTGGATTAGAGTTGTGGACCGTGGAACCAGAGTTGAGATGTAACTGCTCCCCAAACTTATTCGTTAATGATTATAGCTACCGTGTAGTTAGGGTTTTAATCGCGTGTGGTATATAAAAGTGAAAAATCATCTCCAAATCCCGATTCCTAAAATATTTGGTTTACTCCAAATCCCGATTCCTAAAATATTTGGTTTACATCTATCTAGATATCAATCTTATTACATAAAGCAAATCAAGAAGTAATATTATAGGGTTTTGTTTCGTGGGTATGTGTTTGTCTTCCTTTGTACATGAACAAGAAACAAGTTTATGCTATGCAGATCTACACACTATCACTACTCATATCCAGATCCAGATCCAAATGCAAGGTAATAAATAACCAAAGCAAATTAAATTAAAAACCCTTGATTGATTGATTGTATTACACAGTTAAAAAAAATCAACATAAATTGAAAGAATGATGATGAAATTGATGATTAGACTTGGAAGGGCCATGGCCAGTTCTTTGTATCTTCCTCATCATTATCTCCAAGTTTTCGACAGTTTGTTTGTTGTACATGAGATGTTTGATAGAACCTCAAGAAGAAGGCAAGTGTCAAAACCAACCATTCAAGGCAAAAAATAAGAATGCAAAGGCCACCAGCCATTTTTAAGATGACAGCGGCATCATCTTCCCTGACATAGGATTTCAATGCCCCAAGAAAATTGGAAGTGGTGGTAAATATGAGAACAGAGACAGACCCCTGAAAGATGGCAGTCAAGACAGTGGCAACCATGTGGGCGGCATACCACTTACTGGATCCACCACCAGAAGCAACGTTGCAGCCTGCAATGGCTCCTGCAATGGTGATGATATGGAGTAGGATAAGAAAAGTGCCTGCCAAAGATGGAAACAGACGGAGGGAGAGAGTCAGGAAGATGCAACTAGAGGCTGCACCCAGCAATACATAATTACACATCACAAACAATTTCTGGGTCTTGTACTTATCATCACATTCAGATTCAGATTGAGACAAACCCATCTTTTTCTTTTTCTCTTCTTTCTCAGGATCTCAAGATGAAGAAGAAGAAGAAGATGAATACAGTAAGTAAGTAAGTAAGCAAGGAAGGAGATATTTGTTTGAATTGATAGATCCATCTCTTTTGTGGAATATATATAACAAAACATGACCTGTAACGGCTATTTCTTTTCATTCTCCAACGGCTATTAATTTCCTTTTCTTCTTATTACTTTTTGGTTTAAAAAGCATATCAGAACGTTGCCCTCTTTCTATTAATAATTTAACCATATCATTTTGATTTTCAACCTAAAATTCTTACATTATACTCGTATATTTTTCATATTCCAAATTCTATTATTAGATGTATAAGTTTTTTGTTTTATTTTTCACCAAACTAATTTTATAGGAATTTAAAACCCACTACCATAAACAAAAATATCATTTCTTTTTTGTAGGTAGATTATAGATTAGATGGTATATAATATTTTTCACCATGCCTTCCAATACATTAATAAATTAACAATAACAACATTTTTATATCCATGCATTACAGATTGTCTATAGATTTTTCTTTGCACCAATAATATGCAACTGAATTTAGCATTGTCAATAGTTGATACCAAACTTCAAACACCAAAACACAAACATCCAAAGCTCTAGATTAATTTCTGCCTACAAGTATAGTATAATACAAGCAAACCAGATAAGGTTATTGAATAACAAACAAACAAACAAACTTCAGATCTCTCCAAGATATATCTGTTTATCGCTGCTGCAAGATCCTATAATAGGTTGAGAGGGATGGAAGACACATTCATTAACTGATCCAGAGTGCCCAGGAAGCTTATACAATATGCGTCTTGAAGTGGTATCCCAAATGTACACCATCCGATCAGAACTACCAGCAGTAACTTTACTCCCATCAGGTGACCATCCGCACTTGAGCAGGTTCTGCTCCACATTGTGCTGGTGTCCTTCCATTATCTTGACACAACGATTCTGGGGTGCATATGGACGCATATCCCATATACGAAGCGTACAGTCCATCCCATTGGTAAGGAGGTAAGACCCATCTGGACTCAGTTGCATACCAGTTATCATATTCTGATGACCTTGAAGAGTCATGGTAACCTCATTTCTCCTAAGATCCCACACTTTTACATCATTATCAATTCCACCACTGTATATCTTGTCTGAAGCATCAGAAAACCCAACAGCTGTCACCTGGTATTTATCTGGGAACGTCTGGATGGCACCCCTTTGACGCATATCCCACAGCTTAGCAGTCCCATCATCTGATCCACTCACAACAAGAGGAGGACCTCTCCGAGAAGGACAACATGAGTTTACAAAAGACGAGTGTTCAGCCATCTTCTTTATCTGCTTCCCTGTCTCTACATCCCATGCCCTCAGTGTCTTGTCTGGACTGGCTGAGATTATCTGTGACCCATCACTAGTCCACTCCAGATCCAACACAGCATTCTTATGCCCTTTCAGAACCATGAAATTCTTGCATTCACCACTTACATGCCAAACAAAGATTTCTCTGTCATGAGACCCAGAAGCAATCATTGTTCCTGATGGATTGAACTTCATGGTATACACTGCACTCTGATGACCCGTCAGCAACATGATTGGTGACAATAAACTTGATGTTCTTTGTTTCTGGTGACCACTATATGGAATCACAGATGATTCCATTGGCCGTGACCCCATAACAGACAGGGCACCTTCACCTGCTTGCATTTTCACTGCCTTTCTTCCTGAAAAAACAAACTCATCATCATCATCAAACTGAAAACTAAATGACTTTAAAAGAATGAAGCCACCATCTGTTTTAGATGAATATTCCAACATGGAGCATCAAATATTACACATATAGATCATAGATAATGGGGGAGAATGGTGCTATGTGACAATCACCTAAAACACATCCTTGAGAATCCATCTACAAAGGGGCACAGAGTTCGTATAAGCACTTGGTGCTGGATTTTGCCAAACAGAAACTATTGATGCTGCATGTGATATTGTCGTGTTGACATCAAATTCAAGGAGATGTCCTCGATACTATGAAAAGAGTGTAACAATTAAAATACCCATTTCCCACCAGCAAGTCTACTACAATACTCTTCCTCATGCAATTAATCCTTTCTCATCTTCACCCTCCAACAATTTGGATATGGTTATAAATCACACTATTGCAGTCACCCCTATATTCTCCTAAACAATCTTCCTCCTGGCACATAAACTGTCATCCAAACCCCCACCCCCACCCCCTCCTTTCGGTCATAATAGGTGAGATCAAGGCACATATCATCATGTCATTCTTTCAATTTATATGTGGTGATACTGTATCCTTGAGATGTTGAGTAGATGTGGTTATATGCAGCAGTGATGAAGCAACTGGGTTGTCTTTATAGCAATTAGGAACGATTATGAAGAAGAGGTTAGGCTGGAAAGCAAATGGGTAAAAATGTGATACTATATCAACTGCTGGAATGAGGGTTATGATTGTTGTCTGGATTAAAAATCAATTTGTATGATGAAAACCAGAAGTATGCCCACTTTTCTAACAGTATTTTGCTACACTAAGGATTCACTGGCAGTGTAGGCAAAACTTGACGAATCATTGTTTTTCCCTTAAAAGCCAAGAATTTTACACTCCCACAACCTAGGTTAACAATTTACATGTTAAGGAAAACCTATTGTTTTAACAGCAGAAATCCCAATTAATATGATAAAAAGATACAAACACAAACACGTGTTCCAGGGAGAAGCTGATGTTTGAAAGAGAAAAAAAAAAGCAGATCGATGAAAAACGGAAAATATTTGTCGGTGTTAAAGGTGGATGGAAAATGGAATTTTGACAATGAGACTGATAGTTAAGAAACATATCCAGCAATGAAGTGTTAACTATTTCACATTTTGAAGATAACATAGATATACATAGAAAAGCATACGCAAGCTCAAGCTCTTCCGACAGTCAGATTAACAAACATAGCAAGTAAGAGAAGTTGATAATCAATCACTAGTAAGTAAGTAGGGGAAACATTAACATACCTTACAACCCAATAACAGGCTCTCTGTTGGCGGCCACGACGGCAGGGAGGGAGGGAGGGAGGGAGGGAGGGAGGAAGGTAAACAAGCACAGGGAAAAGATCCAAGCGAAGGGAAGGGAGAAGTTTCAACTCTATCATTGGGCCGTTCTAGCCAAACCCAATTTAACTCATATCGGGCCCTTTCTAGTTTCTTACAACAACCCTAACTTTTTACGAGAACATGACAAACTTTTTTTATATATAAAATTATATATGATTCATGTAGTAATTTTGATTCACATACAAAATCATATGTGATTTTGATGTTGGTATAAATCACATGTGATTTTTTGATGTTGGTACAAATCACACGTGATTTTGTACATGAAAAAACTCTTCGCGTTCTCGTAAAAAGATACCCTCCTTGCATTAACTTCCCTCTCCAATTATATATATATATATATATATATTAAAGGTATAAATTGTGACCGTAATATATCAGTTCTATAAATTCAGAAGCCATAATTGTTGTAGATGCCAGTAATTGAACATAGGAAAATGGGATATTCTATGACAACTTCCAGGCTCAACCGCTAAATGATGACGCTTGTGATTATATTGGGTGCAATATGCAAACTCGACCACAAGTGTTGTGGACGTTTGTAATTGAACCCAAGGTAGATGAGATATTCTACCACAACCCCTTGTCTCAACCACTACCTTACAAATCTTAACCTTGTAGTTATATTGGGTCTAATTTATATTATATTGGGTTACTTTTAGTTCCTAGTTTCTTACAACCCTTTGGTGTTTGTTCAAAGAGCAATCTACTTGTTTAGATGACTTAAACTGAATATAAAAAGTTGTAATGAAATTGGTACCGTGCAGGGTACTAATCAGGTAAGCGCTACTATGATATCGTGTCAATTTCAAATAGGGCAAATAAACTCATTCATGTTAGAGCATCCACAGTGGTGGAACCTTCAAAAACCTCACTTGCCATATTTTTTTCCTGCCACATTGTTGTCACCTCAACAAAACAAAAACCTTCATAAAACTCAACAATAGAGGTTCTTACAAAAACCTGATTTTCCTTATTTTTAATTTATAAAATGAGTAAGAAAACAATAAAAATAATAAATAATGAATGTTTGCAAAAACCCGGGTTTTTGTTCAAGCACCTGGGTGCCTATAGAAACCTGACAAGAACATGTGTCCCACATTGGAGGTTTTAAAAAAAACTTCAACAAAAACCTCAAGAAGAACCTCCATTATGAATGCTCTTATAAAACCTTTATCCATTAAAATAACTGATAACCAAAAAGAGAATTTAGGGAAGAGAATCTAACCTCTTATACTAAAATGTATAGCATAAATAAGTCAAATTTATTTCAATATAATAGATATATATATTTTAAAAAGAACAAAAGACGCACAATCCAAAGATTTAACAGATTAAAACTCAACACAAAAAATATGAAATTTTAAGGGTGCGTTTAGTTAGCGAAAACAGTTTTCATTTTCTAAGAAAACGTTTTCAGAAAATGGAGTTGGGTTTTTATTCTCAGTTTTCTATGAAATTTTTTCAAAACGCGTTTAGTTGAAATGGTGGAGTTTTCATTTTTCATTTTCAGATTTTTAGAAAACGCGTTTAGTTGTGCATTTTCTACCAGTTTTTATTTTCCATTTTCCATTTTTTTTCAAATTAGAAAGTGTGTATACACACACTTTTGCGCACACACAAGCACACTCACTTTCACACAGACACACACACTTTCACATACACACGCACTTTCACATACACGCACACACACACACACACACTTTCACAGACATGCACACACACACTTTCACATACACGCACGCGCACGCGCGCGCACACACACATACACTTTCATAGACACGCACACACACACTTTCACATACACGCACACACACAAACACACACACACACACACACTTTCACATACACGCACACACACACACACATTTTCACAGACACACACACACACACACACTTTCACATACATAAACACAGGTTCACACACACACACACACACTTTGACTTTCACACAGACATACACACACTTTCACTTTCACACACACACACACACTTTCACTTTCACATATACACACACACGCTTTCACTTTCACACGACATACACACACACACTTTCACTTTCATACACACACACACAAACATACACACACACTTTCACTTTCACACACACACACACTTTTACACGCACACATTCACACACACATACTTTTACATGCACACATTCACACACACATGTGGTTGGCCTGTGTGTGTGAATGTGTGTGTGTGTGAAAGTGAGTGTGTGTGTGAAAGTGAAAGTGTGTGTGTGTGTGTGAAAGTGTGAAAGTGAAAGTGTGTGTGTGTGTGAAAGTGAAAGTGTGTGTGTGTGTGTGTGTGAAAGTGTATGTGTGTGAAAATGAGTGTGTGTGTGTGTGTGAAAGCGTGTTTGTGTATGTATGTGTGTGTGTGAAAGTGTATGTGTAAAAGTGAAAGTGTATGTGTGGAAGTGTGAAAGTGAAAATGTGTGTGTGTGTGTGCACGCGTGAAAGTGTGTGAAATTGTGTATGAGTGTGAAAGTGAAAGAGTGTGTGTGTGTGTGAAAGTGAGTGCGTGAAAAAGTGTGTGTGTGAAAGTGTATGTGTGTGTGTTTGTGAAAGTGAGTGTGTGTGTGTGTGTGAAGTGTATGTATGTGAAAGTGAAAATGTGTGTGTGTGTGAGCGCGAAAGTGTGTGAAATTGTGTGTGAGTGTGAAAGTGTGTGTGTGTGTGTGTGAAAGTGTATATATGTGTGTGAAAGTGTTTGTATGTGTGTGTGAAAGTGAGTGTATGAAAAAGTGTGTGTGTGTGTGTGTGAAAGTGTCTGTGTGTGAAAGTGAGTGTGTGTGTGTGTGCGAGAGAAAGTGAAATTGTGTGTGTGGAAGTGTGAAAGTGAAAATGTGTGTATGTGTACACGCACGAAAGTGTGTATGAGTGTGAAAGTGAAAGTGTGTGTGTGTGTGTGAAAGTGTATATATACATATATGTGTGTGTGTGTGTGAAAGTGTGTGTGTGTGTGTGAAAGTGAAAGTGTGTGAAATTGTGTATGAGTGTGAAAGTGAAAATGTGTGTGAAAGTGTATGTGTGTGTGTGTGTGAAAGTGTGTGTGTGTGTGTGTGAATGTGTGTGTGTGTGTGTGTGAAAGTGTATATGTGTGTGTGTGTGTGAAAGTGTGTGTGTGTGTGTGAAATTGTGAAAGTGAAAGTGTGTGTGTGTGTGTGAAAGTGTATGTGTGTGAAAATGAGTGTGTGTGTGTGTGTGAAAGTGTGTTTGTGTATGTATGTGTGTGTGTGTGTGAAAGTGTATGTGTAAAAGTGAAAGTGTATGTGTGGAAGTGTGAAAGTGAAAATGTGTGTGTGTGTGTGTGCACGCGTGAAAGTGTGTGAAATTGTGTATGAGTGTGAAAGTGAAAGAGTGTGTGTGTGTGTGTGTGAAAGTGAGTGCGTGAAAAAGTGTGTGTGTGAAAGTGTATGTGTGTGTGTTTGTGAAAGTGAGTGTGTGTGTGTGTGTGAAGTGTATGTATGTGAAAGTGAAAATGTGTGTGTGTGAGCGCGAAAGTGTGTGTGAGTGTGAAAGTGTGTGTGTGTGTGTGTGTGAAAGTGTATATATGTGTGCGAAAGTGTTTGTATGTGTGTGTGAAAGTGAGTGTATGAAAAAGTGTGTGTGTGTGTGTGAAAGTGTCTGTGTGTGAAAGTGAGTGTGTGTGTGTGTGTGCGAGAGAAAGTGAAATTGTGTGTGTGGAAGTGTGAAAGTGAAAATGTGTGTATGTGTACACGCACGAAAGTGTGTATGAGTGTGAAAGTGAAAGTGTGTGTGTGTGTGAAAGTGTATATATACATATATGTGTGTGTGTGTGTGTGAAAGTGTGTGTGTGTGTGTGTGAAAATGAAAGTGTGTGAAATTGTGTATGAGTGTGAAAGTGAAAATGTGTGTGAAAGTGTATGTGTGTGTGTGTGTGTGTGTGTGAATGTGTGTGTGTGTGTGAAAGTGTATATGTGTGTGTGTGTGTGTGAAAGTGTGTGTGTGTGTGTATGAAATTGTGTATGTGTATGTGTGTGAAAGTGAAAGAGTGTGTGTGTGTGTGTGAAAGTGTGTATGTGCACGCGTGTAAAAGTGTAAGTGTGTGTGCATGTAGAAAATTATTTTGAAAATGAAAATTCTGAAAACTAGAAAAAGTAGTTTTCTAAATCTAATATAAATTTAGAAAATGAAAATGAAAATGAAAAATTTTTTGGAAAATTTTTGAAAACTGAACGAACTAAACGCGTTTTCCAAATTTTCATTTTTTCTGGAAATTTTTTCTAGAAAACAGAAATTTTTTCACGAACTAAACGCAACCTCAGTCTTTCAACTTAACTAAAAATAATTTCTACAGCAATTTCCCTTGAGAAGAACTAGTAAGTTTTTCTTTTAAAAACTCCATAAACAATGGATTGTGATCTTATGATCTACAACAAAAATAACAAACAATATCAATATCATCATTTTATTTCTAAAAGAAGTCGCTAAATGACAGCCTAATTGTCAAACAGAAGTAACAAACAAACAATAGGAGTAGCCCATATTGACTCAGATTCTAAATCGGCTCAGAATTTGGGGCCTCTCAGTCCCAGTGAGTTATGCAAGTAATTGATACAAGGAAACAGACATCATGGAGCACATATATCAATGGCCCCATTTGGCTCATAAAATTAGTCCTTTCACTGACTCATATACCTAACTACTTGGTACAAGGAAACAAAAATCTCCCACATTATGCTGCTATATATATATATATATCATTAATGATTTGGCAGTACATTTGATGTCGTATTACAACAACTAACTTGCTTTTCTCAACACACCAATTACCCACCATATAATTTGGATGTGGTTTTGAAAATCAAAGCATCTATGCTTCAGAGAGATCTGGGTTCTGAGTTGTTGAACGGGATAATGCATCCTGCGGTTCTTCACTATCACTATCACTATCAGGTGGCTGAGATTCGTGTTTCGCAGCAGCTTGCAATACCCTGCTCTGGATATTTACAGAGGAAGGTGAAGTCGGTAAACCATTGCGATTACTTTCCAACTTCCCAGCAGCCCACGCAATTGCCTCCCCTCCCAGCTTAACAGGGCCAAGAAGTTGCCTTCAAAAAAAGATCAGTGTTTCATCATTATTAAGTGTAGATAACAACTATAATACCTTAGAGAATGTGAAAAAAATAATGAAATTCAGATGTTAGAAAGTCATATGACCACAGCTAACAATTAAAATTCAACTTGGAGTCGGTAGATAATTAGATTTGTGATTAGCATAGGAATCTAGAGTTACCTCACATCTCTGTTGAAATCTTTGGAGTCCTCATAAGAAGCAACACGTCGATATACAGTCTGGTGTTGATGAAAGAAAATAAATGCATCAAAATTGGAAGTGAAAACAATATTTTACATAAATTGCCCACCAGTACCACATAGGGAGATATCAACTGTTAAGTGACATAGCCCTAGAACGTTGCAACCAAAATTGCATGTAGTCGACTTTTGAGCACCAAATGAGTTATTTGTCAACTTCAGAATTGATAGAAAGACATTTTATTTATGTCAAAGAAATATTAATTACATAAGTAGTCTTCCAATTACAATAGAAACATGTTGGCCAAAATAAAAGTAGAAAATTCTATATCCAGAATCAATTTTGGAAAGTGCATGGGGTGGAATATCTAAAATAATAGGTAAACCAATTTCTGGGATGAATGGAGTATCATTTCTATGCAGAAAAGCCAATCTTACATGAAAAAAGTAAATAACACGGTGCCCTAAAACCTATGGATATCATAAGCATGGATGATCAACGAAGAGCGACATCTTTATGTGCAATGTTAGTTATAATATATAAGAATACTAAGGTGAGAGATTCTCTCAACAGCTTTTGATGAAATATATTCCTACATATGTATATAATCATATTGTATCTAAAATGAACCAACTTAAACCAAACAAACCAAGGAATACCGAATACCCACATGAAGTAGGGTATGGTTTGGGTATCATGTACGCAGATCTTACTCCATCCTGAGGAGTAAAGAGGTTGTTTCCATGAAGACCCCCACTTGTAAAAAGATTTTGAGAAAAAAGATTATGTGAAAAGAAATAGTAAGCTTTACACAAGTTAGAAAGCAAGGAAGAAGAAACGAAAAACAAAAAAACAAATAATAAAATAAATGCATACCAGAAGGCCTTGAACCACTAAACTAACTAAAAGAAGATGGTCATCGGTCCACCAAACAGTTTAACAACTTCTGCAGTCTTATATGCATTATTGGTCCCTCTATTACAATCTTATACACATCATCGGTCCCTATTGTAGCTAAAATGAGTCATCTAATAATGGCATATGTTACTTTTCACTACTAAGTTTCATACATCAACTTATAACGTTAGAGACCGTTAAATTTTAAGGTCCAAAATATTGTATGAGTAACTGTGATGTGTTGTATACTTGGTCAAAAATATTTAATTAGGAAAGCATCCATCATAATATAAAATACACTACAAAATCCTAGCACAAAATCCTATTAGTAAAGCTTGTCGAAGGCTTTTACTTGGCATGAGATGTTTTCCTTCTATCTTTAAATATAATCACGAGTTCAAACTTAGCATCTGATCTTTGCAACTTATCATGTTCATCTGGTGTTTACAAAATTATGTTGTTGATGGTCGGTGCTGCAGTTTTAGCATAATTGCTACTATTATTCTCAGGATGTGTGGATCTCTCTCCCTGTTTCTCCAAGAACCAAAAGAACAAAATGAAGGATGATTTTGAGTTGAACTTCAATGAGAAGCTTTGTCCTTTCCTTAGGACAAAATAAGTTTATTTTTGTCTGGAACAGTAATATAAGGAAACAGTACCTGACCAAGGCCAATAATAGCGATGAGTTGCAATGTCTTCTCCCATTCTGGTAAAAAAAATAGATACGTGACTGGGTTGTTATATATAATCACTAACAATGCAGGTCTATCAGCCTTGAAAACATTTTAGAAGAGAATAACAAAAGGGAAAAAAGGGACAAGCACACAGGATGAAAGAATCAATAAGTTTTTTTAAACTTATATCTAGTCTGATGAATGCCTTCACAGACAGATTTAAAAATTATTTGTTTTAACTTCCATTGAACTTGTGTCCATTCGTGGCAAGGTGTTCGTATATCTCCTACCTCTACTTTTAAATGCAGGATGTGGAAAAGATACAAACCTAACAACGCATAAGTAGCTGCCAGAAAACCCTGTAGATGAAGCAATCACACGAATTAGACCAAAAGTGCTGCCATTTCAATGATATGAAAAGTGACAGATTATAGACATCATCTCTCCATGCGCCTTTGGAATAATCATATAAAGTTTACTTTACGATGATCATGCCTCTTTTAGATGAATGTTTGGACTCTAATGAGTACTTCAAATTCGTAATTATTTTAACAAAACCCACACATGATGTGTTGCAATAGAACAGTATGATACAGAGAGATCAAGCATATTTTCTACCCTAAAAGCAAGTGGATCGAATAAAACATGACCATCAAAGTTTAAAACAGTCTTACCACGCCATACCCGATGACTTGCAGGGGAGTGGTACCCTCTAGAATAGCCTCAGCTTCCTGTATGTCATTAAGCAAACTTGGATTAACAAATATTGAGCAGTTCAGACTAGTTTATATTTGTAAACCATGATGCCTATGATATATTCAAGCCATTTCCGTAATCACATAGATTCAAGAACTAGTCGAGTCACATAGCATGCTGAAGCAATAATAATCTAAGTGTGTTATGTGATTTAGTGCTTCCGACATAAATGGTCCTTAAATGTTCGTGGCACACTAATGTCTTTGATATCATTATCTCTTTATGTGTTGATATGATACACTCAAAAACAAAGGATTTGGTATGAAGAGACCACATAAGCACAGAAAATGTCTGGTAAGGGGCTGTTTACCGAAAAAATTGGGTAAGCGCTAACCAATGTAAGAGGTCTGACTAGGGTAAGAGAGCTGACCTTGATAAGTGCTGACTAGAAATCGTTGTTTACATAATGATTTGTATTAAGTGCTGACTGAGTGAAAAAGACTGTTATACCCCTCTGTTTTTAGATCGAGAACATTTTCTCTATTTTTGCTTATCACAAATCAAAAACATCAAAATACCGTAAAAAAGATTCTACTATTAAACAAAAAATGATCCAAAGACCTTTAGTATTAAGAATAAAGCTTGTAACTCATACACATTTACCAACCAAAAATAAGGTTGATCAATATTTTTATCAATACGTTAAATACGAATTATAAATTTAAAAATGTTGATGTTTAATATAGCTTTTAAATTCTTTAAAAACCCTTTTCTTGAATTATGAAAAACTTGTATACATTGTTAAATAAAATTGTACATATTGGATCATAATTTATATTAAAGAAAAGAGTGAGAAAAGTGCTTTCATGTGAAAGTGAACTAGGGGAAGGGGCAATGGTAATGTCAGATAAGATAAGACGTAGAGCAGGGGTGCTTCACAAAAGAGGAATCCATGGTAGATAAATACTATTTTAATCAAGGGTAATAGAGGAAAAGAGGTCGCTGTCTAGAATCAGATTAATACACATCTCTGACTACAATGAGCTGCTCGGTCAGCAGTAAACTTTTTCTTTGGTAGTAAACACATCATCTCTTACCCATATAAGAGTCTCATGTCTGGTAAGAGGTTAGTAAACAGGCCCTAAATCATGTAGTGAAAAAGATTAACTGACAGTTTTATTAGACACCTAAGGATTTGATAATGATAAATGAAGAAAACAACATAAGTCATGTATATCGTGAATAGGAGCTTTGAACTTCATGTATGACCAGAGAAAAGACAAAATACCTCATTGAGTATGGTAAGTGTTGTCTCAGGTTTTGGCTCTTTAATACGCAAACCCTCTTGAACCCAAGAGCGGAAGCCACCTTGGAGCAAGTATGGTCTCTGCATTTCCAAAAGCAAACTCTTTATTAGTATTGATTATTAGATACCGTATTCAAATTACTGAAAAGAATATCATGCAAGTGACCCTACTAGTGTTTGTAAAACTGCAAAATGGATAGTGTAAACAGCTTCAAATAATTATCATTCAACCTAACCGATCCATTCACAGCTAGCAATATTGAAAGAACAAATGTGAATATTTTTAAGTGAAGTGCAATGAAGATCACAATTCCAGTCATACGATCAACGCTGAATATGGGATCTAATTTAGATATCCATGACAGTTGTGATTGTCTCAACACATGATCTTGAGATCCCGTATGTCAAATTGTCAACTATCACTTTAAGTGAAGCTTCTGTAAACTACCATAAGAATGGCCATTGCTTTCAGAAACTCAATTTATTAATGAGTGTAATTGATCATGCCTGCATGTAGCCCTTTGTTTGCACTGATGTGCGACCTGTAAAATACTGGTAATTTGAAGGTTGTAATATGCCATCATCAATTAAGAGGGGTATCATGATGGCACAAGCATGTTAACATAAATCTATCACAATTTTTTCATCAACTTCAACCCTTACAAGATTCCAGTGCCCTGTTCCAAACGTAACACAATGACAATATTAGAAATACTTGCCTTAACACCAACTTTCCTCAGTGATCTTGCGATTCCCTTGGAGCGACTGCCATCAGCATCCATTACTATTACCTTGGACCCTTCCTATAGGTAGATTAAAGAAGTTAATCTTCGGTTATCCAAAAATTGAAGTTATTCTTAGACATTTCTCTCAATCCTACAAGCATTTCTAAAAGTAATCATTGTTTCTCTAAACTCATACAAATTAAAATCACTTCCACGTCAGCTTCATATACAAGGTACCATTGTCCACATCGAGTCTAATAACAGAAATTATTTCATCAATCTAACAGGTATGACTTGCAGTTAAACAACTATTTCACATGGTACGCTTATTGGTGCGTATGAGTGACCGTTTAATTGTTGTCACATCTTAGTAGAACATAAAAAAAGCATTGACAGTATTCAAATGAAGAGGTTTGTATTTTGTAATAGAACAAGGAACCTATTTCCACATGTTCTATGCACAGTACTGCTGGCCCTAGGAGAAAGTGTAGGGAATTTGAATCTAAACTCCAATGAGCTCGTACCTAACTCCCACACAGCCAAGGAAGGAAGAAACAAAAGATGACGATAACAATTTAAAAAGTAAAGGAAGGAAATACAGGTAATATTACATACTCGAACAACTTTTAAGTTCCGAATGACAGCCGCAACCAAGGCATCATCAAGATCTTTCCCACTCTTCAGTAACTTTTTTACATTGACATCAACCTGAATTCCACATCAATGAAATGTTAAATGGAGTTCAGCAAAATGATAATGCATATTGATGGCAAAACGAAATAATGGAAACACGTGAAACAAAAACTCCAAGTGCTTCAATGATAATGGAGCCAGTAACCGATAGCATTGACCAACCTCAGGAAATGCCACACTAGCATATCGAAATCGAGCTGTCCTTCGGAGATCAGGAATTCCATCTCTTTCTCTGAAATCCTTCACATGGGTAACATATCCCGATAAGATATTTGAGCCAAACTTATAGAGATGATAACTTTTAATAGAGAAACATCTAGAAAAGAAAAGGCTAGAAAAATTTACAGTCTCTTGCCTCAGGCCGGACATCAATTAGGGCAACACTTTCTTTCCCATTCAGTAGCTCCAAGGTTAATTCTGGGGACAGGTTCCCGGCATATCCAGCATAGGTCAATATCCAGTAAGAAACCCTGTACGGATCTGAGAATATGTAAGCTTCCATCAGAGCATCACCCAATTTGAAAGTATTGTTTGAGAAAGATAAAAGGAAGGACTTTCATACCATAAAGTGGTTGATGTTCCAAGAAAAAGTACAAAAGGGACAATCGGGTCGCTTGGATTTATGCCAAGACTTGTCTCAAATCCCTCCAAGACAGTATAAACCTGCTTGCAATACATTGGGATCAGGGATTGTTAGCCAAAGATTGAATAAATGCACAAACATACATTGGTGATACCTGTTGCAGAGTTGTCCCAACAGGCCTCAAGACATTAAATATCCTCTCTTCTGAAGAATTTAGTACATTGTGGAGCTCTGGAGGGAGCATATCCTTGGCGGATGCATAAACATAGACCACAAAAGTAATCCAGAGTGTTAGCAACTCCTCAACTGAAATGATGGCATGTCTTAACCCATCAACAGCTATAACCACTGCTTTACTTGAGACTCCCTTAGAGTTATTGGATAACCCTGACAATGTAGTACTAAAAGAGAGCTTGAGGTTATTCAAAGAAATATCAATTGCATCATTAACACCCTTTGAAGCAAGTTGTAGTGAAGATGTGATTGTTTTGAATGTATTGGTAATAGCAGTGTCTGTGTTACAGACGAGAGCAGCGAGGGATTCATTAATTCCAGCAAAAACATCCTCCGTATCTGTTTTTGAAAGGTACTCTGAATATAGATCTGGTTTCAGGGAATCAGATGCAGATGTGGGATCACTTGGAAGATTGGTTGCAATAACTGTGTTTCTGAGATAAAAAGGCCTTGTAGTTTCTTGGACGAATTGATCTGCCAATCTATCATGTGTTTGGAGAAAATAAGTAGCTGCTTGGGTCTTGAAGGGAAGTAGTGGTTGAGGATGAAGTTTATTTGATAAGCTGGAAATAGCATCATCATTTTGCATCATGTATTTAATCGTGAATGCCTTGTGTCTGCACCCTCCTCCTCCATATACACAAACCTGCAAGAGTAGTTTCATATAATTCACAATTTCATATCCAATCCATAGACTAATTAAAACAGATTGAGTCAAGTAACAGTAATTTCATATCCAATCCAGAGACTAATTAAAACAAATTGAGTCAAGTAACAGTAATTTCATATCCAATCCATAGACTAATTAAAACAAATTGAGTGATAAGTTCTTTGAATAAAAGGTTCCTTTTGGGGTTTTATATATGCAATCTAATTAAGGTCAATGGAGTTTTGCAGGCTAACAAACTAGGCTTTGTGGAAGCCATGAAACTAGAAATTGAACGTCTTTGCCTAAATCTATCGGCTGCTGAACGGGATAGAGCTTTACTGTCTATTGGCATTGATCCAGCTACCATAAATCCCAATGCATTGCTTGAAGAATCTTACATTGGTTCAGTATGCAGGGCTGCAAATGCCCTTGCACTTCTTGCTCATACTTCCTTAGAAGATAAAACTTCTGGTGCCATTGGTCTTGGTTCTATTGATGATAATATCGACATTGATTTCTGGAATATTAATAAAATAGGCGAGGGTTGTTGTGGGGGCTCATGTCAGGTTCGTGCTGAAGCTTTAACATCAACGTCTTCGTCGCTATCCATGTTTTCATGCTCTGAGTGTCGACGCAAGGTCTGCAGAGTTTGTTGTGCCGGTAAAGGAGCTCTTCTTCTTGGAAGTTATTCTTCAAGGGAGCTCCCAAGTTATAATGGTGGATCAAGTTATAGCGACTCTTTAAGTCGTTCTGTGACAACCGATGGGATTATTTGTAAGTTGTGCTGTCATGATACTGTTCTTGATGCACTGATCCTGGATTATGTTAGGGTTTTGGTCAGCCAGCGAAGAAGTACTCGATCTGACCTTGCTGCTTACAAAGCTTTGGATCAAGCAGTAGGAAGGGATTATCTTTCTGGAAGAACGACGAAATCTGTCAGACATGGAACTAAGATCGTCCGACAGTTACTCAAAGGAGAAGAATCATTAGCTGAATTCCCGTTTGGCAGCATTTTGCACTCGGTATTATCTTTCCTCTGATTCTTGTATTCAGTTGAAGTGTTCTGATGTTTTTTTGTTGTTGCAGTAGTAGACTAGTAGTCCCACAAACAACTGGATGCTAATTTTGATTTTCTGCTGGCCAGACCAATTTTGTAATTTTAACTGGCAATGATCATTAGTAATCACCTGCTTAGAACTGAATCACTTAGTAGCCTTTTGAAATACAGTTATGCTTTATTAGTATGGGCTCCTGATAGGTCAGTTTCTCAAACTAAAACACATTATTAAGATTCAATTTTTTTTCTGTTGTCATTTGGGATCATGAGATGTAATCACATGTAAAGCCTTAAAGTTTTGTTAGCTCAAAGCATATGATATATGTGCTGCCACTACTGTGTTTAATTGTTATTTTTAAAGGGGAGTATAAATGCAACTGAAGTTTTATATGTGGATTGGGTATTGACCACAATATCTGTGCCTTCTTATTGTAAGTTTTCAATTACATTATGATTCAATTTGTAGCCTTGCTGTTCCTTGTTTCAATTCGGCTCCTTTTATTGCCTTATTCAATCTGTTTGGCAATTAACCAGAGGGGCCCTATATTTTAGTCTTTTCTCATGGGTGATATGGGTAATGAAGAAGTATTAAAACTGAAGAGCTATATGAAAACAAGTCCTTGCCAGCAACAAAAGTTCTTTGTGGTCAATGACTAAACCTTATATGAATCCACTTTTCAGATTATATTTGCACTTGATGGAGATAACATGATACTACTGAAAAGAAGTTGGCTTATAAATTTATGTGGTGACCTACATTGTTCTAAAGCCTTTTGCATTTTGACTTTTCTTAGATTGAATCAGCGCCAGGTTCAGCACCGCTCTTGTCATTGCTTGCACCGTTGGATACTGTATCGCAAGAGTTGTACTGGAAAGCTCCTCCTAGTACCTCTTCTGCTGAGTTTGTTATTGTTCTTGGCAATCTTTCCAATGTCTCGGGAGTTGTTCTTGTTCTTAGTCCTTGTGGCTATTCTATGTCTGATTCCCCTACTGTAAGTAAATTTATGCCAGGCTTTTATGTGAAATATCAGCTGAGGTTCAGATTTTCCTGAGCAATACCTATATGATAATACTTTAATTTGTTCAATAGAAGCTTATTGTGGTAATGAGATTAATGGGCTTGAGTCCTACTCCTAGGGAACTTCATTTTAACTTTGGCAGCATATGGTTTCCTTCATACTCTCTCCACCCCCACAATGATTAGAACAATTTCTTTTATGGGATATTTGTCAAAGAATTGCAATGTTTCTTTTCATGGATAGTTTTTTAATGTTAAGTTACTTATTTGTTCCCAGATAATCATTACAATCTACTGGAGATTCATTTTGTTAAGCTTTAAATGGATTTGAATGTCGAGGATAATACTAGGGTATTTTGGCTTTTGTGTAAAATAGACTAACTGCTTTTATTATTTTGTGTGTACCATCAAAGGTGGCAATTTTTGTGGGATGGAACATAGGATTTTTGGATTGTACAAATGGGTTAGAACTGAATCACTTAGTAGCCTTTTGAAATACAGTTATGCTTTATTAGTATGGGCTCCTGATAGGTCAGTTTCTCAAACTAAAACACATTATTAAAACAAGTAACAGTAATTTCATATCCAATCCATAGACTAATTAAAACAAATTGAGTGATTGATAGATGAATTGAGAAGAAGAAGAATCAAAAATCAAACCTGGGAATTTGAATAAGAGTTGGGAATGGTAGAGCAAACGGGCAGCATTTTGTGATGGTTGAAACCCGCCAATCAGAATTTCAGCTAATAACGTGCGTAGGACAAACCCACAATTATCCGAATCAAATGACCAACGAGAGGTGAGAGATGACTCGGATTATTCAGTGCCTTCTTTACCTTTGCCTTCTCATCCTATCCAATTGCATCTTTATTATTATTATTATTATTATTTCTATATTTTAATGTTATATTTTATTTTATTTCTCTATTAATATTATAATATGGTCTTAAGAAAACGATAAAAATTTTAGGTTTAAAAAGGACTAAAAAGGACATCGTTTTATATACCTGTTCTCGAAATCAGATAAGAGGAAATCAAACGAAATCAGAAACATTACAATCGATATATACCTGTTCTCGTAGGAAGCTGCAAAGGTGGAGCGATCGATCGGAAGATAACGATCGATTGCACACGTCGATCTGTGCGTGCAGAAGAGGAACGACGATGGTGCAGGAGAGGACTCGTTGAACGTCGATCTGCAGGAGAGGAACGCCAAGCTCTTGTGTGGTATCTGATGAAAAAAGGAGCTCTTTTAGGTTAGAAAAGGGTAAAGTTGTAATTTGGATTTTGAAAAGTTATCATAAGTCCGGGGGTATCTACTTATCAAAAATGACTTTTCTGCATTTCCCCACTGGAATAAGCCCTTCAAAAAAAAAAATCATCCAAACACTTCAATCTCCTTTTCTCCGGTTCCCTGCCGATAATAAGTCAATAAGTCACTTTCATAAACAATCCCAAACACCCTCTAAATAAAAATATAAACCTGAAAATCTCATAAAATTTTAAAAAACAACAGGGGGATAACCTTATAAAGGTGGGGAAATCCTCCACTCACCTGTATATATTTTAAAATTTATATTTTTCACTCTTACGTGCTTAGTTCCTTTCGATGGCTAGTCTTGCAATCATACTATAATGATAATGTTGGATTGTTGGTTGATGATTTTGTTAAACATATCTCAGTTTTTTTACATATATTCAAACCAATTAATTTAGAAGGAAATTATATAAATTAAATAATAGTATAATTTGCTATTCGATTAACCGGTATGGTAAACAAAGAATCGGAAACGAAATTTACCTTATTTGGTTAACCGAAACATTTAACCCGTAAACCGAATAACCAAAATCATTTTGGTTTGGTTGAGTTATTTGGTTTTAAATTTTTTTATACGCTCGAGCCCACATTCCCATAAGTTTATGGATCCGCTACGAGAGAAACTTGCGTTTCCTAGGCGCTACGAAATGGGGGGTCTTTCCTTGGTCATCTTCAAAAACCTGAATCTGATGGTATCCCCGACCGTCGATACAGTTACCATGCTCACCAGCTGATGGAGGTGCATATTCATATTCTCCCCTCGGGAAATGGGCAAACAAATCTTTCCGACCCTTATCTCTTAAAGCTATGGCATCCCACCGAATATCCTCGGCTGATCGCTTAGAGTCCCTCCCCTCTTCCACCTCTCCCTTCTCCATTATTCTAATCTAACAATTAGGTAGGATACTCAAGCGAGTGGATGCGAGCGATCAACTGTAGGGGATAAAAAAATAACCATTTTGATAGAGATTACATAAAAGACATACATATTAAAAGATAAAATTATGTATGTGTTACCTATTGATATAACAAATAGATTTTTCAAACCACAATATAATTAAAAGTAATTTAAAAATACAATCCCCCTATATATTTTTTTGGAAGATGGAAGGTGTAACTCAATCTAGAAAACAATCAGAAACTCGAGAGAGTGACCTTTTGGGGAATAAAAATAAAAATGTTTGGGAGTAGAATAATATATAATTAAAAGTAAAAGGATTAAATTTCCCAGTTATAATAGTTAAGGGGCTGTTATTGTCACTCGCTCATGTATTCTAAACACTGTCATTAGATTAGAGTTAGACCAAAGAAGGCGACTCGTCTTCGTTTTTCTCGTTTGGATCCCTTGCTCTCTTTCGCCGACGATCTGTTGTTGATTCCGGCACCCACCCCCATTTATTTTCCGATCTCGAACTCTTCGTTACATGGTTCTTATTTTCCTCCTCTGATCTCATATGCCTTATTATGTATTGTCTCGTTCAATCACTTCATTTATCTCAAGTCATATTTTGGGTTTTTATCAACTATAATTTTCATTCATAGTAATGATTAGATATTTGCTTCATAAGTCTGTGATACCCATTTTCGTATAATTAGGTCACACTTACTTTAGAATTTGTATTATATTTGTCTCAGATCCATTTCCTTAGCTCTTTTCCCGGCGTGCATAGTATTAGTAATTTACTAATTGATATGCTATTATCTGGAATAATGATCTCCCAAACTCGATGTTAACTTTTCGACATTTCAATTAAATTGGATCATCATGATCCATATTCAATTACTTCCCAAAGGAAGATACAATCTCAATCCAACTATTACATTGTCATAGCCGGTTATGTAATTATACTACTTATGTACCAAACTATTTGTATCATGGGCATCACCAGTGATCAAGTCCATATCATGCTTTGTTGGTAATTTATCTGTAAGACTTCACGGAATAACTATACTATGATCATAATGCTCCACTAGAACTCATACTTGTGTATTGATCTTCGCCGTCTTTGATAGTAACTTTTCTGCTTACCCACCTTTATTTATTTTATGAGAGGACTAATGCATCGTTGTATCATATATTTAAAAAAGATTGTATGTTTTCTGTAATAGGAGTCATGAACCTTAACGCTGTCATCAACACCTAAGGCAGGCTTGTTGTGAGATCATGGAATCACCTGGTTAGCCCCTTGAAACTTTTTGCGGTTCCATTTTGAACCTTTTATAATTTTATCAATGTTTCTGTTCACCACTCTTGATTTGCATGCTTATCTCTTGCTGATTAGTTTTTACAACAAAGTCATGTGATGTATACTTTTGGATTCTCATTCTTGGATCCTTCCATGCTCTTTTATTTGACATTCATTGCAGCTGGTGGATTGAGGGCTACATCTGTTGTTGTTCTTACACTTGATTCCAGTGAGGTATATATAGTTGTTAGCTTGTCTTCTAGGAATGACACTCAGGTCATTTATATTGATCCGACAACCGGATCTCTTAGACATGACTGGAAGCTGGGTTATGATGTTTTCAACTCCCAAGATGAGGCATTAAACTACGTCACAAATGGTTCAAGGTCAAATTGTAAGAGTATAACTTATGCCAGAGCCATATTAGGTTATGCAGTGCTTGGTAGCTTCGCCTTGCTGCTTGTTGCAACAAAGCTGACTGCTAGCATTCCGAATTTACCTGGTGACGGGTGTGTATACACAGTTAGTGAGAGCCAATGGATCAAAGTTTTACTTCAAAATCCTCAACCCCAGGGGAAAGGAGAAGTAAAGAATATCCAAGAACTGGCTGAACTTGATATAGATGGAAAACACTACTTCTGTGAAACAAGGGATATAACTCGGCCCTTTCCAAGTCATACTACTGTTAGAAACCCTGATGAGGAATTTGTTTGGAATGGATGGTTCTCAAATCCCTTCAGAAGAATTGGTCTGGAGCATCACTGTGTCATCTTACTGCAGGTATTCACTTTTGCTTTATGCTGTCATATTACATTCTTGCCATCCTCGTCAGTTGGATATCTTGCAAGATGCAAATGCCCCTGTCAGCAAGACAACCTCATCTCTCTTATAAAATGCACCCATTATGTAGTCAGATTATGTGTACATTTGCAGAATGTTTGCCTAGGGGTGTTCATCGGTTGAAATCCAATGGATTTAGGTAGATCCGTTTGATCTAATCATCTACTGGATGTTGGATTTTGTCGTCCGATCCAATCCAACTAACATTGGACACCCGATCCAATCCAATCCAATGGATGATTGGATCAGTTTGGTTCCATCCATTGGATATTACTTATGGTTATCCACTGGATCGGATTGGATGCATCTAATATTTTGATCTAATTTTCAACCTATTAATCCACCATTTCAACCAATTATTCATACATTTTCTTAAGTTATTAAAAAACAATGCATACAAATATCGACTAAAAAACAATATTGTATAACGTTCGTAATTATTTATAGTTATTAATTGGATAGTCACTGTTTGGGGAATTGGATGGTCATCGGATTGGATCGGTTCGGTTTTATTGGATGTTGGACTGCATCCAAGAACCGGCCGATCCAATTTGGATGTTGAAATTTTGGATCCGATCCTATTACAATTGGATATCCGATTATGATTGGTAATGGTCGGTTCTAATTGGACCAGTCGGTTTAAATTGGATCGGAGGACTTTCTGCACACCCCTTACTATATCATCTTAAGTAGAATAATAGAAACAATTCTAGCACTGCCATTGCCATGTACACTTAAAATTTTCTTCTAGTGCTTAAAAGATGATCTTTTGCTACAACATACACTCTTATGTTTTATTAGCTTAAGAAGTCAATACTTCTATGCATTACTTAGATGACCATTTGTATGTGTTGTGTACCTTGTCATTAATAGAAGTCAAATATTATCAGATTTTAATTACATGACCACCCATTCTATAACATGGTAAATCCAAATATCATCTGAGATCCAACAGTATTACATGCTCAAGCATCCATACCAATTTACAGGGTTTCGCAGAATGTCGAAATTTTGGAAGCTTAGGTCAGCAAGAAGGAATCGTTGCTCTCATAGCTCGTCGAAGCAGGCTTCATCCTGGCACTCGATACTTAGCAAGGGGCATAAATTCGTGTTATAGCACAGGTAGCTTGGCATCTTCCGAGACAAGACAATTGATGTTTTTTTTGTGAATACACTTATCTCGCAAAATTCAGTGGGTGCATCATGCTTATTGAAATACCTATATTCGAATGAGTGCTTCTTGTCTTGCCTTTTTTGTTCTTTTAGTTTATCATTCAGTCTACGCTGTCTTCTAGTGCCATTTGTAAGATGACTTGTTCAATTTTTTCTAATAAAAATAGTAATTCAATTTTGTAAAAAAGTTGTACTTTTAACACTATAAAGTAATAGCCATAGGCTCATAGCTCAATAGTTAATTTTAAACTTATCTATAGTTGAAGTAAGTTTCAAGAGTCGAATCTTATATCTCAAAACACTTCGTGGAATGGGATAGATGGTATGTTTATTCCATGTTTAGTTCCTTACAATAATTTAAAGACCTGCAAAGACTTGAAGCCAAGAAAAGGAAATTTTGAAATGAAAGCATACAAATGTATGATAAAATTCATGCTGATAGTCATGCCATACTCATTGACAAGGTCTCTTATTCTATATTTGCGTTTTAGTACTAACATATCATAGATATGGAAACTATGCAGCAAACACATCACTCACTCAGGATCTTCTAATACGTAGGTGGTTCTAATTGATATCAAAATGCTATAATGTAAGAATTGATGCAGGTCACTGAGCTTGAACCCTAAACAAGCTATCCGGGACGTAAAGCCAACTCTACACAAGAAAATGAGAACATTTGAAATAAAAAACACCTGGCAGCTTCTTGGTTTGGCTTTCAAAAACTGTCAACACATTTTCTGTAGATTGGTAACTATGAATGTTCTCACAGCAAGCCTTTGAATTGTAGTTTTGTTGGCGATAGAGGCTTCATTAACCTCAAGAATTTGACGAGAACACTTGTATTGAAGCTATCAGCAACATGATTAGCATCCGTCTAAGCATACTGTTAGTAGTTAGTAGACAGTGGTAGAGTTGAAGTTGCCTTCCATGGAGGATTCTGTTCTCCTTTAGATTTCAAACAACAATTTTCTGGACTTGGACCTGAGACCTCAGTAGTGGAGTACATCATCACACAGCGTATAACTCTACATTGTACTGCATTTTCCAATTATGTCTGTTTCCCTCTTCAGCCTTATCCCATGGCAAGCCTGTGTGAAGCATATCCAATGAGAAGAAAGTGAAACAATTAAAACAGAAATATGATTTAGTGTATGATTTGAAGTTTGAAATTTTTATAATATGAAAAGAGAGAACTTGTATGGATTATTTAGGAGTGTGAAAATAACTAAAAGTGGTAAAATTTGTTAGAACAATAAACTATTATCATGGTTATTTAGGAGGTTTACATAACAAGCTGTTGATGCTTTATAATTCTTTCGCTCTCAATTTTTATATACTTTTGATTGGCATCTTTCTTGGGCAGGCAATGAAGTTGAGTGTGAGCAACTTGTATGGGTTCCAAAAAGGGCTGGGCAGAGCGTGCCTTTCAACACCTATATATGGAGACGGGGCACTATTCCCATCTGGTGGGGCGCAGAGCTAAAGATCACTGCTGCGGAAGCAGAAATATATGTTTCAGATCATGATCCATATAAAGGAAGTGCACGGTATTACCAAAGATTAACTAATAGATATGATAAACGAAACATAGATATAGTTGGTACAAACCAAAAGAGAATTCCTTTGGTTCCAATTGTGTGCATTAACTTGCTACGGAATGGTGAAGGAAAATCAGAATCCATTCTGGTTCAGCATTTCGAGGAATCTATGAACCACGTCCGATCAACTGGAGAACTTCCTAATACTAGAGTTCATTTAATAAATTATGATTGGCATGCAACCAACAAATTAAAGGGTGAACAACGGACCATAGAAGGACTATGGTACCATCTAAAAGCACCGACAATATCCATAGGCATTTCTGAAGGAGATTATCTTCCCTCTCGTCAGAGAATGAAGGATTGTCAAGGTGAAGTAATTTACAATGATGACCTTGTTGGTGCCTTCTGCATACGATTACATCAAAATGGAGTCATACGTTTCAACTGCGCGGATTCTTTGGATCGAACAAATGCTGCTAGTTATTTTGGTGCCCTTCAAGTTTTCACAGAACAGTGCAGACGACTTGGAATATCTCTTGATAGTGACTTGGCTATTGGCTATCAGTCGGCTAATAACTATGGTGGATATACTGCTCCCTTACCACCAGGATGGGAAAAACGATCTGATGCTGTAACTGGAAAATCATATTACATTGATCACAATACTAGGACCACGACCTGGAATCATCCATGTCCAGATAAACCTTGGAAACGTTTTGACATGACATTTGAGGAGTTCAAAAGGTCTACAATTTTGTCACCAGTATGTCAATTGGCTGACCTTTTTCTGATCGCTGGTGATATTCATGCAACACTGTACACCGGATCTAAAGCAATGCATAGTCAAATTCTTAGCATATTTAGTGAGGAAGCAGGAAAGTTCAAGCAGTTCTCTGTGGCACAGAATATGAAAATAACTTTGCAGAGGAGATATAAAAATGCAGTTGTTGATAGCTCCCGTCAGAAGCAGTTAGAGATGTTCCTTGGACTACGGCTTTTCAAGCATCTTCCATCACTACCTGTCCAACCTTTACATGTACGTAACTTTGTGTGATGAACTGGTTTTTGTTTTGTTTTGCAGAACAGACTACTGATGGAAGCCATGCCGACCCATAAATGGTTCATAACTAATATCTGCATATGTATTAGAAAAGTTGGAAGACGCTGGACTTATATATATTACAACTCTATAGGGGGAAAATATTAACAAATAACCGAAAAATAACAAAGTTCCGTTCTAAGTAACTAGCTTATGTTCCAATCTGATGCCTGCTTAGTTTAAAATAACATGATCTTGAGCAACTCATTGATGCCCTGTACTGTCAATGTTCCCATTGTTTATTATATTCTGAGACTGAACTCCCTTTTCTTCTTTCATTTAATTTATTCTTCTTCACTTTATTCTTCTAACACTCAGTTTTTGCTCTTACACTGATGTTCCTCGGTGCCAATGATGTCTGTTGATGGTCTTTGTCATATATAAATACATGCATGTATGTGTTTATGTGTTTATGTATGTATCTTATTGTGTAACAGGCCTTTGGCTGTTGGGGTATTTTGAAATTGTGTATAAGTATATATTTGTATTTAATCAATCTTTTTTATACCTAAAGTTGTTGCTAACACTGCAGTTGGATGTTTGCCTACCAAAGACCTGCACCTGGCAATGCTATACCCTAGTGACTGCTTTAACTAATTCAGTATTTATCATTCCTTTTTTATCCGACTGTAGGGCAGGGAGTACCAGTTTAGTACCTTAGTCAATACCAAACACTTCTTGTTATTTTAGATAATGCCATTTGTGAGACAAATTTTATGGTGTTTGGTTAGAAGGTTGGAATTTTATGAGAGCTTACTGGCACTCCAGGTCCTTGTTTGTTAGTATAAATGTCCAGTTTTTGTAACATGTTGATTTTGCATAAGTCTGTATTTTTATAGTCTAGGACCTCCAATGTAGCAAAGCAGACTAGGATGCCTGAAAATTTGTTCCATCCAGAGTAGATGGTAAATTTTGGATAACATTTGGACCTGTTTGGTGTAGATTCAGTATACAACCTTACATCATCCACCTCCTGGATTTGACATTGAACATTGGGCAAACTAATCTGTGTTTCCCAGCTGGATAAACCAGTACTGTTGGTTGATACACAAGGTAGATGGAGATCATGGATACTACTTAATACATGCGTATATTAGGAAATTCTGATTTCTGGAATATTACATTCAATAATGCTCGTGGAAGCTTTGTCTTGCACAAAAGCTGCATGAGGTTCATCTAATGGGCCTTACCTTTAGCGTCTAGTAGGCTTGGACACAGGGGTGTAAACGATTCAAGCTTATAACGAGCTACTTGAGTCTGAGCTTGAGCTTAATAATTTTCGATCTTGAGTCGATCTCGAACACAAAATATAACTCGTTTAACTTAACAAACCGAGCTTAATAATACCAATGTTCGATTCGGCTCATTCAAAAACTCGATTAAACTTTTCGAGTCGAGAGCCGAGCCATCCGAGGCAAACATGCTCATATGCTCAAAATCATACAATAAAAATATAAAAATTATCGAGCTCGAGCCAATAAACTAGTTAATTGATCTCGAGTTCGAACCCATAAACGAGCGTTGAGCCCGAGCTTGATAATTCAAAAAAGTATTCGAGCTCGAGCCCTACTTTGAAAAAGTTATTTGAGCTCAAGCCTGATTTTTTTTTGAGACGAGATTGAATAACCTACTACTCGACTCTGCTCCTTCACATCTACTTGCACAGACAATATTGTGTGAGATTCACAAATTAAGTCACTCTCTGTTTATGTACTATATATTCTTTTGATCATATTGATTAGCTTTCCTGTATTTTAGTGAAGTTGTCATTTGCTTTTACCTTGTAGGAAAGGAGTTGACCTCATAATCCATGCATATTAACAGTGCACACATTTACTTATTTGAGTTGATTAGCTTAGGGGCCGTTTACCAAATCTAAATCTTACCCGGGTAAGTGCTTACTGGCAAAATTCAACACTATCACTTACTTACCGGGTAAGATTTTAGTCCACCAAAACTTACCCGGTAAATCATATGCAACAATTTACCCGGTAAGCGCTTACCATGGTAAGAGTCGTCGCCATCACTTGCCGAGTAAGACTCTTGTTCCTTGTTTTCCTTGCCTTCGCTCTTACCGGGTAAGATTTTTGGTACTTGTCATATTCCTCTGGTAAGTTAATATGACTTGGTAAGCGCTTACTCGGGTAAGTGTTTGGTAAACGGCCCCTTAATCTCAGCAGTAGAAACATACCTTTTATATTCAATGGTCTTACATTTTTTCTGTTGCCTTGACTTATTTTCTGAATGTTGACTCTCACTATGTTATGGTTTTGAAGGTGGTTGTTTACAATCACAATATCAAATTATTTGTGTTATAAGTGCACATTTTGATGATATTTTGGGTGCAACCATAATTAAAAGTTACAAATAGTACAAAGTTATTCTATAATAGAGAACAAAACTCCTAAATGCCAAAGACATGGTTTTTGGTGCATCTCGTGTCTTAAAAAACACTATTGTCTTAAATTACAAGTTCAGTGGCTTCAGTGTAGCAGAAGAAATTGCAATGAGTCTTCTTCATGTTGTTCTGTAAGCTGAAATAGAGCATCAGTTCATATCTCATTATTTTCTGTCTCCTGGTAGGTGCCTAGTCGACCATTTGGTTGCCTTCTTAAGCCAGTTGCCAGCATTTTGCCGAGTTCCGATGATGGAGGCAGTCTTCTTAGCTTTAAGCAAAAAGACCTCATCTGGGTAATCATAATATGTTTCTATTTTTTAAGGCTTAATATGTAACATGCCCATAATCACTAATTACAAAATGGAAATGTTACTATCCAATAAAATATGAATATTTCTGTTGTACAGGTTTGCCCACAGGCGGCAGATGTAATGGAACTCTTTATACACCTTGGCGAGCCGTGTCATGTTTGTCAGCTCGTTCTCACAATTTCACATGGTGCAGATAGTTCAACATATCCATCAAGAGTTGATGTGAGAACTGGACGTGATCTAGATGGCCTAAAACTTGTCGTGGAGGTGTGACTCATATCTTCTGGCACTAGGCTTGTTGAATTAGTTGCCACACTTTTGATGCTTCTTTCTTTGGTGCTAGGATAAAACCTATATGAAGACACACAAATATTGTTTGGATTTTATTTGGGCTTCTAAACTGAAAGAAATTTGCAGTGTTCATACAGCAATCATTTTTGGTCATCCTCTCATCGAATGTTAGCTTTAACTAACATGCGCGTCCCTACAAGTGTTTAGTTTTTTTGCTCAATGAACTGCAGCTACCCTTAATTCTTGTGGTTACACTTCTCAATCGTATGATCTATCTAATCACTTAGGATGCCTTAGACATCTAAGTATACCCTATAAGAAATCAGATAGATCACATGCATATTCCATAGTTGAAGTGAACTTCAAAATGAAGAGAAAGATTGATGATACTTGATTGTTAGCTTATATCTTCAGCACATCCATCATCCATAGATCTTTGTCGAGCACACAAATGTTTGTAATTCTTTTTGAAGTTTCTGACAAGTTTTGTAAAACATGAAAGTTATGTTCTTTTTCTAAATCTTTCTGATGTTTGAACAGTTTGTCAATGAACCCATTGAAAAATTAAGTCACGGCTCCAAATTAACACTTCAAAATCTTGGATCCACCATAATGCCTCCTCTCTTCAAATGGACTGTAAGATGGCCCAGGCAAAAAACAACTTTCAAATAGAATTTCTTACTCTTCTCAGCAAATGTATCATGGGCGTAATGATGGTTTTATCTGAACAAAGCAAACACTCATCGATCTAAAGTTTTCACTCAAAGCAATTCGAACTTGTATTCTATTTTCTATTTGCTTGAAGGTAATAATATAGTCCCCATCAACTTTTTTACTTGGTTCAAGCCTTACAAGTCATGATATGTGTCACGTGATGCCATGTTATTTACCAAGTCTAGATTGCAGTGATCGTTTCATTTTATTTACTTTGTTTCTGTTCCTCTTCTACTCTATGTATTTTATATAATTTATATGTTTAGTTAATTTTCAAAAATTAATGTTAACATGTAGTGGGTAGTCAGAAGGGTTATCTCTTGATGTTTGGGTTTTGGATATTATAGAAGAGAAGAGGGAGGCCAGAAATTGTAATCATGCATCGCGATTTGATTGTGCTTATAGATCATAATGAAGATATGGGTTTGATTGTGGGCAATTTAAGGGGCTTCATCACATATTATTAGGGTAGCAGAAACGGCTGGATGTTTGATCATAGAAGGATGGATGATATTAGAAGTAATTTAGCTCAAATAATGGTTGAGATATCTCTGTTGACATGTTTGAATTGTATCCAAGGATACCCTTTGGATTCACTGCTGAGCAGTGACTTTCAGCAATAGAAGTGTAAGGAGAAATAGGGATAAGAGAAAATTAAATCAGGCTCAGCAGGAGTGGAAGAATACAATCGCTGTATCTGAGCCCTTTTAGTTTATGTCCTCTCTCTTGTCTGCATGTCTCCATTGGTGACATTTTGAGCGTAAACCCAACTATTGCATAAGATTTGAGTTGCGTTATTTTGTATTATGCTTGATAAAACGATCATTAGGTATTTTTTTCAATTGGGAGAAGAGACCGTTTTTTTTTTGTGTGTGTGGGGGGGGGGAGTGGGTACTGGCCAAGGCAATATATTGGTTTTAGCTAAATTATAGTAGATTAATCAAGGTTTGTCTTTGTTTATAGGGAGCATCTATTCCTCAATGTGCTAATGGGACAAGCATTGCGATACCCATCCCAGGATCTACTAGTGCTGAGGATATGGCTGTGACAGGAGCTGGTGCACGCCTACATGTCCAAGATACAATCAACCATCCATTTCTGTACGATTTTGAAGAGCTGGAAGGCGAATTGGACTTTCTTACTCGTGTGGTTGTACTCACATTCTATCCTGCTGTGTCAGCCAGAACCCCAATCACACTCGGTGAGGTACACTGAGACTAAAATACACCTTTTTAATGCTAATGTTGGTTTATTAGTTCCCCTAAAATTTTGTATATCTTAAATTAGTATTATCTTATTTTGAAACTACTGATTAGTAATTACTACATATCTTCTTCCTAAATCCAAAGCTTTACTTGCTCTGCCACCTGCATCATACTGGCAACGATGTAGGTTTGACATGATTTTAATGTCCTTGTGGTCATTTAATTTGGTTGCAAAAAAGAGCATTAGTTTTCTTGACATGATAGACTTTCTTGGAATTGATATGCATATTAAGAACTCTAATTGAAGGACGGTCAAGTAAATTGCTTCCCAAATGGCCTCCCATTCATATGTGGTGAGAACATTTTTCAACTATAAACTTCTTTTTGTTGAACAAATGACCCAGATGTTCTTTTCTAGCGGTGGTAGAAAATATCACTTCATAAACCCTCATTGGAAATAAACCAAGTAAAATAGTAGTTCTGGGACCAATTTTGGATAGAGTAATGATATGTTTATATAAATTTTAGGAGACCTGATCCTCAAGAAACATTCAATTGGTGCATGTAGTTGTCACCTTTGTGTTCATTTTTTTGATAAACAAGTTTGATTTAATTTCTGATTGATGCAATCAGTTCTTAATTAACATCATTGCATTGTGTGTGCATTACTGTTTATTATGTTTGAGGGTTAGAAGCTCATTTTCACAGGGGTGGTTGATGTAATTTCTACTTGATTGCCCTTTACTGGATTATGTAACAGGTCGAGATACTTGGAATTTCTCTTCCATGGAGAGACCTTTTTGCTTCTGATGGCATTGGCATGAAGTTATGGGAACACATCAATAAAGTTAAAAAAGATACCAACCCTTTGCCATCTGATGTAAACAGCAATCCCTTTGCTGTATCCCTTACCAATGATGTATTACCACCTGCAAAATCTGAAAAATCCACCAGCACCTGGGTAGACCTCTTATCAGGTGACGACATTATATCAGGATCCATTTCACAACCAGTGCCAGAAGCTGCTTTACATGATCCATTTCTCAACCCATTTCATGATCATGATGAAGCAAATGACTCTCCTAAGATTTCTGTGCAAGATAAAGTGCCAACTGAAAATGGGCCACAGCAGTATATAAGTTGTTATAAGATGTTGACTGCCTCACATGTGGTATGCTATTTCCTTAATATGCATTTGCTCTTGCATAACTATTTTTTGTCCCACATAGGCTAGAGTAGATTGGTCCAGGTCATGCTTGGGTGTGCAAATACATTAGTAGGGGCCACTGGGGACTATGGAAAAAAGATTAGGCTTGCCCAAGTATGTCTGGATGGGATGGGTCCCTGCATGGCCCCATGCTCTTTGTAAACCTTTTGAATTTTGCTTAAAATTTTGTGTCCTTAATCCATGATTGGTAACCTGATGCTGCATATATAGATATTTCTCCCTATTGCTTACCTTAATCACATCCTGATCAAGTTCACCTAATTTTTATGAACTACCATCTTGCATATGATCTGCCTCTGCAGATCCAACATATTTTTCATCATTCAATGTGTTGCATCTGTGTGCATGATAAATGTGTGCATCATTCGATGCGTTGCATCTGTGTGCATCATTCGATGCACCTATCTGCATGATAAATGTTTCCCAACTAAACATGGATCTGCATGTAAATCTGTCACATTCACACCAATTTCTTCAATACTAACCCCAATCTTTTCAATCTCTTATCATCTGAAACTTACTGCTATTTCATTTGAGAGATAAAAATACTTGCCGATTAAAGGGGTGGGAGTACAGACCTTTGTTAGTTTTATTTTGGAACACTCGGGCAGTTCGTTTTTTGATTGCTTCCAAATGTGAAACCTGAAGAATTCCATGTCAACCCTTCCTTTCTAGACATTGACAATGTAGATCAAACATTTTCCCACAGTTGTTAAAGTGAGAGCATGCACCAATGCTGTTCTACTGGAATATCTGATTGTTACACTAGCTCCAAATCCTATACTATGGCCTCCCTTATGGACTTCTGTATGACTACTGTTTCTTTTCGCAGAAAAAATAGACATAAGTTCTTTGAATAAAAGGTTCCTTTTGGGGTTTTATATATGCAATCTAATTAAGGTCAATGGAGTTTTGCAGGCTAACAAACTAGGCTTTGTGGAAGCCATGAAACTAGAACTTGAACGTCTTTGCCTAAATCTATCGGCTGCTGAACGGGATAGAGCTTTACTGTCTATTGGCATTGATCCAGCTACCATAAATCCCAATGCATTGCTTGAAGAATCTTACATTGGTTCAGTATGCAGGGCTGCAAATGCCCTTGCACTTCTTGCTCATACTTCCTTAGAAGATAAAACTTCTGGTGCCATTGGTCTTGGTTCTATTGATGATAATATCGACATTGATTTCTGGAATATTAATAAAATAGGCGAGGGTTGTTGTGGGGGCTCATGTCAGGTTCGTGCTGAAGCTTTAACATCAACGTCTTCGTCGCTATCCATGTTTTCATGCTCTGAGTGTCGACGCAAGGTCTGCAGAGTTTGTTGTGCCGGTAAAGGAGCTCTTCTTCTTGGAAGTTATTCTTCAAGGGAGCTCCCAAGTTATAATGGTGGATCAAGTTATAGCGACTCTTTAAGTCGTTCTGTGACAACCGATGGGATTATTTGTAAGTTGTGCTGTCATGATACTGTTCTTGATGCACTGATCCTGGATTATGTTAGGGTTTTGGTCAGCCAGCGAAGAAGTACTCGATCTGACCTTGCTGCTTACAAAGCTTTGGATCAAGCAGTAGGAAGGGATTATCTTTCTGGAAGAACGATGAAATCTGTCAGACATGGAACTAAGATCGTCCGACAGTTACTCAAAGGAGAAGAATCATTAGCTGAATTCCCGTTTGGCAGCATTTTGCACTCGGTATTATCTTTCCTCTGATTCTTGTATTCAGTTGAAGTGTTCTGATGTTTTTTTGTTGTTGCAGTAGTAGACTAGTAGTCCCACAAACAACTGGATGCTAATTTTGATTTTCTGCTGGCCAGACCAATTTTGTAATTTTAACTGGCAATGATCATTAGTAATCACCTGCTTAGAACTGAATCACTTAGTAGCCTTTTGAAATACAGTTATGCTTTATTAGTATGGGCTCCTGATAGGTCAGTTTCTCAAACTAAAACACATTATTAAGATTCAATTTTTTTTCTGTTGTCATTTGGGATCATGAGATGTAATCACATGTAAAGCCTTAAAGTTTTGTTAGCTCAAAGCATATGATATATGTGCTGCCACTACTGTGTTTAATTGTTATTTTTAAAGGGGAGTATAAATGCAACTGAAGTTTTATATGTGGATTGGGTATTGACCACAATATCTGTGCCTTCTTATTGTAAGTTTTCAATTACATTATGATTCAATTTGTAGCGTTGCTGTTCCTTGTTTCAATTCGGCTCCTTTTATTGCCTTATTCAATCTGTTTGGCAATTAACCAGAGGGGCCCTATATTTTAGTCTTTTCTCATGGGTGATATGGGTAATGAAGAAGTATTAGAACTGAAGAGCTATATGAAAACAAGTCCTTGCCAGCAACAAAAGTTCTTTGTGGTCAATGACTAAACCTTATATGAATCCACTTTTCAGATTATATTTGCACTTGATGGAGATAACATGATACTACTGAAAAGAAGTTGGCTTATAAATTTATGTGGTGACCTACATTGTTCTAAAGCCTTTTGCATTTTGACTTTTCTTAGATTGAATCAGCGCCAGGTTCAGCACCGCTCTTGTCATTGCTTGCACCGTTGGATACTGTATCGCAAGAGTTGTACTGGAAAGCTCCTCCTAGTACCTCTTCTGCTGAGTTTGTTATTGTTCTTGGCAATCTTTCCAATGTCTCGGGAGTTGTTCTTGTTCTTAGTCCTTGTGGCTATTCTATGTCTGATTCCCCTACTGTAAGTAAATTTATGCCAGGCTTTTATGTGAAATATCAGCTGAGGTTCAGATTTTCCTGAGCAATACCTATATGATAATACTTTAATTTGTTCAATAGAAGCTTATTGTGGTAATGAGATTAATGGGCTTGAGTCCTACTCCTAGGGAACTTCATTTTAACTTTGGCAGCATATGGTTTCCTTCATACTCTCTCCACCCCCACAATGATTAGAACAATTTCTTTTATGGGATATTTGTCAAAGAATTGCAATGTTTCTTTTCATGGATAGTTTTTTAATGTTAAGTTACTTATTTGTTCCCAGATAATCATTACAATCTACTGGAGATTCATTTTGTTAAGCTTTAAATGGATTTGAATGTCGAGGATAATACTAGGGTATTTTGGCTTTTGTGTAAAATAGACTAACTGCTTTTATTATTTTGTGTGTACCATCAAAGGTGGCAATTTTTGTGGGATGGAACATAGGATTTTTGGATTGTACAAATGGGTTGCCTATGATAATGTTTGCACAGTATGCTTGGCTGTTTGCATAATCCCCATCTGTTTTCCAGTGGAAACCACATTGATTTCCTCCTGTTAGAAAAATCCTAAACACTTACAGTTGTAGTCTATCATTTGAGTTTGTAATGTAATATGTTGCTTGAATGTTAGATATCTTCGTCCTTTGACTTCACAAAGATAAGAAATGAGAAATATCTAGTGATGAAAGAGGAAAACTTTGGACTTGTAAAGTCAGAGTGATTTGGTATATAATTATTAATTAGTTGCAAGAAGTTTCAGTATGTTGTATACCAGCATTGAGCTTAGTGTCTGTCTGTAAAGACTTCTTTCAGAGGTTTGCACAAAAAATTCTTTCATGGATAATTATGTTTGTTTGTCAGACTTGTATAAGCTTAATGCTCTCCTGTAACATGATACTTGCATTCTCATTTCATGCATGGATCTGTTTTTTTCTTTTCTTTCTCATTTTGGTCTATTATGCAGGTGCAAATATGGGCAAGCAATAAAATACAGAAGGAAGAAAGAACAATTATGGGAAAATGGGACGTTCGATCACTCATTACATCCTCCCCTGAGCTTTGTGGGCCTGAAAAACCTGGTAACGATATCCTAATTCCAAGGCACATCAACTTTTCTTTTCAGAATCCCGTTCGTTGTCGCATGATCTGGATTAAACTAAGTATCCAGAAAGCTGGCTCAAGCTCTGTAAATTTTGAGAAGGATTTCGATCTTCTATCCTTGGATGAAAACCCTTTCTCCGACTTAAATAGGCGTTCATCTTTAGGAGGACCATTAGAAAGTGATCCATGTCTGCATGCAAAAAGAATTATTGTAGTTGGAAATCCAGTGAAAATAGACACGGGACTTTCATTATCACAAAGTTCTGACCAGATTAGCGTAAGAAACTGGTTGGAGAAAGCTCCACCCCTGAACAGATTCAAGGTACAGACAGCTATTAGTGATTCAAGTTTGATCTTTTTTTGTGATACATTATTTAGTCATCAAATCTCAACATATTGCAGGTTCCAGTTGAGGCTGAGAGGTTGATTGGCAATGACCTGGTGTTGGAACAATATCTGTCTCCAGCTACACCAACGCTGGCAGGATTCCGCCTTGATGGATTTAGTGCAATAAAACCTCGAGTTACCCATTCACCTGTAAACTCATCGTCAGCTGTTTGGGAAGATAGATTCATATCTGCAGCGGTGCTATACCTTCAAGTATCTGTTTTACAGGTACTTTCCAGAACCAGAATCTTACTTACATAAGGTTTGACATGCAAAGTTATCTGTTGGATGTGATCTTATTCTTACACAAAAAGGTCAGATTGTTTAGTATAGTTATGAATGGAATGGAAGTTATGTTAATATTGAGCATGGTATTACTTACAGGAGAATCGCAACATGGTGGTGGTTGAAGAATACCGGTTACCGGAGGTGAAGGCTGGGACCCCCATGTACTTTGATTTTCCTAGACCTGTGACCACTCGCCGAGTCTCTTTCAGACTAGTTGGAGATGTTGCAGCATTTGCAGATGATCCAGCAGATCAGGATGATTCAGATATTAGAGGTCGGCCACTGGCAACAGGGCTCTCTTTATCAAACCGAGTTAAGCTATATTATTATGCGGACCCATATGAGCTTGGAAAATGGGCCAGCCTTTCTGCTGTTTAAATCATATATATATATATATATGTATGTATTGAGATGAAATGACAAGTGAAGAGGAGGTAGATTGAAAAATCTCAATTCATTGTTGTAATGATGATTGTGTAGAATGAGGATTTTGTTTTTTGTTTCTTGTTTCTTATTTCTACCTCTACGGCTCTACCCCCTGTGGGCTTGTATCCTTGTGATGTTTGCATCATATACTATTATTACTAATACATATACATATGCCGATTTGGTAACTCGTCTTTTCTTTTTCTTTTTCTTTTTCTTCTTCTTCAAATCGTTCTACTTGCAAGTTGAAATTATTAACCTCAAACAAGTTCAAATATACATGCACATGGACATGGACATGGTGATGAGAATATAATAACTGGATTAATACCAGAGAAGTTGGTCAACTCTTGTTTTTGGAAAATTTTCAAAGCTGCTGCGCTGTTTTTTTTCCTTCCTTTTTGGTTAATCCATTTGTCAATATAATCTTTTATAAAAAAAATAAAGATTCTAGAAAAAAGCGCCTTAATGCATATATATGTACATAATATAGTCAAGAAAAAAGAAAAGCCAAAAAGAATCGAGTGAGGATAAGATTATTTGCTTTGCTAATTGCTACGCAACGGAGACCGACAGACCGACGGTCAAAATATCTTATTCTTGAATCAAGGTTAGGGTTTTCTCTGCTTGCAATTGCATACTGTTTGTTTACCCCTAACAAAAGAAACATACTCTTGCATAGAATTTCATTTGACTCACAGTTAATTACTCTTCCGATTTGGTGATGTAGCATCATCGTTTGTCTCTGCTTGTTTTGATCCTTATTAGGTAGGATAAAACCATCTCTTCTCTGGTTTAAGTAATTCTATGCGAATTTAGATTTTCACTAGTTCGTTAACTACTATACAAAGGTGACAAAATGCTCCAAACCATGGACCATGATTAATTAATAATTATCCATGCCAATCGCTATGATTTTATTTCCATTAGAAAAGAATCTCATCATGTTGAGCGAAAATAAGCTATCTCTATGGTGCTTACTATTCTTCTGGTTGTAAGATGTAGATTCGATTGTAGCAACTTTATTTGAAACCGACTGTAATCATCATTTGTTGCATTCTGTTTTTCTACTTTTATCTTATAATGGATATTCAGGGATAGAAAAAGAAAAAAAAAGGGTAAATGTATAATACGGTAACATTCTCAACTCCTATTCCCGTTTTAGGCCACTGAGTAATGTAATACCATGCTTCTATTTTCGTCCTAAAAGATAAAAATATACTTCTAAATATCAACCCATTCTGGGTCATCCTAAAAGTAAGTTGCTATTGTGCATAATTTTTTTAGTACGTGGGAATTGGGCTAAAGTATGTTGCTTTCTATGCATTTAGCCTCCCACCCCACCACCACCACCACCACCACATGACATGAATTAGCATCTCTCTGTCACACTTAACAGACTAGGCTGCATCTAGTTGCTTAGACCCAAAAGGAAATCTCGTACGTACATCTGTATCCATTCTAATTTATATTAGTCTTCACTTTGCTTGGTACAAGTTCTACTTTTCAATTTGAATCACATGACATGAATGTCAACACAAGGTTTTTATGTGTGAATACAGTTGTATTGTTTTTTGTTTGACGTGACATCCTTAAACTGACGGATTTTGTGTACAGTGAACTATTTGTATACTTGACTCAAGATGTCTTCAGCCCAAGATCCATTTTACATTGTAAAGGAGGAGATTCAGGAATCAGTAAGCATTTTTACTCTCATGTAGTTATATGATGGAATCTTTTACACTATCTTTGTTCCTGCAACTTTTTTGGTTTTAACATTTAAACAAGCTGATGATTTCTACTTTAAACAAGCAGTGCTGAGGGATGTGCCGCCATCAAAATACATAAGAAAAGCAGCTCGAATCCATTTATATGTTAGGGTATCAACTTAGGTTCTTGGGCTGCACCTTAGTTAGTATTTGCACTTTGTTAATTTTGGGATGCTATGATTAGTTCTTTCATTAGCATACAACTCATGTAGAGGCCATATGACCCACAACCTTTCTTGTATCTTTTTTGCAACTTTAAGCTGACTTTTTCAAGTAGAATAAGAATCAGGATTTTTGTTTGTTTTATTTCTTTTCATGTTTGTAAACCATCTGATAATTTTTCATGGTCAGATTGACAAATTGCAGTTTACTTTTCACCAATGGGAAAGCATCCCTGCCAACAGCCAAGATCACGTGCATCTTACAAAGGAGCTCCTTGGAAGCTGTGATAGCATTGAATGGCAGGTATAGTTTACCTTCAAAAATAACACTAAATGGATATTGATTGCACTAATCTTTTTCCATGTCTGATCTCTAGCCAATGTTAAACATTTATGGATGGAGTTTTAATGGTTTCCAATACGATGATCATTGTTTTTAGCTTATCATAAATGCATTTAGTTTTGTCTCCTGAATGCTGTTTTCCTGATAGGAAGGTAGATGAATTAGAGAAGACAATTTCGGTTGCAGCAAGAGATCCTGCATGGTTTGGCATCAATGAAGTTGAGCTTGGAAAAAGAAGGAGATGGACCAGCATTGCCCGGATTCAGGTTCTTTATAGAAAAGTTTTTTTTGTCAAACCTACTTTGCTTCGCTTTTTACCATCTTTGGTTGAACCAACATTTTCATGTTCCTTGTCTTAAAACAGCTATAGAATTTTGTTGAATTTGATTATTGAATCAGGTGGGCAATGTGAAGAAAGTAGTGGGTGGCAAAAGCATCTCAAATAAGATCGGGGAACGCCGAGAACTGACGAGGGTGGCACAGCAGGATAGAACACACCAGTATATTTCTGGAGAGAATGATGATTTCATCTCCTCTGAATCAGATAGACAAATGCTTCTCATAAAGTACATGTCATTTCCTTTCTTTTGGTTTTCACTTGCATGAATTTCTCTTATATGTTATCTACATTGTTTATAAAGGAGAACCAACACCGTCCTTTCTTTCTTTCTTTCCCTGTACATGTGAGCATACGCTTGTTGACATGGAATGGGTGGATTGTGGGCCTCACTTATTATTTTTTATCACTAGAATCTTTTAGTGTGTGACTTGGCCTAAAGATTAATAAGAGTAGTTGATTACCTTTTATGAGGAGTAGGACAAATCTCACCAAGTACTTTGTACTGGTTACCATTTCCTAGTACCATGGCCAAAATGAACTCCTGCTTCCCTTTCCGGCTAAGGAATGGGGAAATCCTTCTCCTGTTCCATGAATCCAATTTGCAAATGGGGGCAAATTGTTCCATGTAGTTGTATTGGGGACTGTGTTTTTGTTATGTGAAAAAGATGGGGTAAGTAAATAATAGATTGCACATATGTTGTAATATTATTGTTTTTACTTATGATGGATGCCTGATTTGATATTTGATATTTGAAGGCAACAAGATGAAGAACTGGATGAGATGAGTGAAAGCGTTCAAAGGATAGGAGATGTTGGTCTTACCATACATGAACAACTATTGGCTCAGGTAACACCATCATTTATGTATTCTATTCAATTCAATAAAACTCGGATCTCAAGTTATATGTGAATGTGATATGCTTCAGGATCAGATTATAGATGAATTGGGTATGGAGATGGAAAGCACATCAAACCGTCTTGATTTTGTGCAGGTAGGTAGTTTTCAATTTCTTTATATTATTTATTGTACTTGTTATTCTAATATTATTAATTATTATGATAATGATTTGTGCAGAAAAAAGTGGGTATGGTAATGAAGAAGGCTGGTATGAAGGGGCAGTTGATGATGATATTATTCTTACTAGTTTTATTTATCGTCTTATTTATTTTAGTTTTCTTTACCTAGTGTCAATTGTTAATCCCTGATTTGGTAGTGTGTGTGTTTTTTATTAATGAATTTAATTTTATATTTGTTTGTAACTCCATATCCATACATATATAAGTTTGAATTGTGAAGGGCATATTGGTATTTTCATGGATTGTATTTGTGGATAATATAAATGAGGTCCACATGAGTATGAATGTTATCCATAGTGAATCAAGCAACCAATGAGGAAGAGGCAGAAGAGGAATGTGGAATAGAAATAGAAATAGAAATAGAAGGTCAATTCAATTGAATTCATGAGATATTGCTCTTCTTGTATCATGGCCCATTTGGTAACCATCTCAACAGCCATTCCATCTCCATCTCCATCTCCATCTCCATGTTCATTACCATCTGTTAGCAGCAGATCCCAACAACAATCTCAATCTATTTGCGTTTGCAGGAGGGATGTTGGATTGAGGCTGGTTGGTGCAGTGTTTGGGTTTGGGTTGATTGGTGGTAATAATAAGAGTGCAGAAGCAGCAGCAAGGCGGCCTCCTCCAACTCCGCCAACTGAGAAAAAGGATCCAAATGTCAATGGTGTATTGGCTAAAGTAATAGCTAGTAAGAAGAGGAAGGAAGCAATGAAAGAGAGTATGGCTCAGCTAAGGGAGAAAGGGAAGCTCATCAATCCAGAATAATATCATTCTCATTCTCATTCTATTGTCAATTGTCAATCTTCTCCTCTTCTAGTAATAAAATTCATATGTTTATGTTTATTATCCCTTCCTTAACACAAATAATCATCCACATTTATCCACAACTAACTAACTATCAATCAATCATATTTGCTTTTTAACTTTAGTATTATTAATAATAATTTCAAAAAACTTGTCTTCTGTTTTCCATTATCAATGATGCCTTTGATAGGCAAAACCCTAGTTCTTATATAATTATTTTATTGGAGGATGGAAACATCAATCAAAGCTGCTCCCTCCTTGCTACAATGTGGGTATGTATTTATGTGTATAGTGCGTAAAATCTAACAATTTTAATATTTGAATCTAAAGTCACTTCAAAACGCTTTCTCCTTGATTGTTTTCCTACGGTTAAAAGGGTATTTTAAACATTGGACATAACACTTTTATCTATATGCATGTAACATTACTTGGCATAATTTTAATGGGATGGGGGAGCAATATGTAAAACAACACATGGTCAAGTATTCACATCCTGACATTATGAATTTGCATGTCTCCATATATATATATATATATATATATATATATATATATATATATATATATATATATATGGGAGATTTCAAATACAAACCACGTCAATTTGTACTAACCATACAAACCGCGTGTTTCATTGTTTTTTTGAATAATTTTTTTTCATGAAAGTGTTTAATATGATGAATTTGTTTCATATAATTCTTTTCTTCATGAAATTATTTTTCTTTCTACATGAAAATGAATTGATTCATGAAACTCTCAATTTGATGAATCTTGTTTCACATATTCTTGATTCACCAACCTTCATGTATTCTCGATGAAATTTTTTCATATATTATTGACTAATCAACCCTAATAATTAAAAAAAAGTGAAAAAATTTTTAAAAAAAATATTGGTTGCATGCGGTTTGTACGAATTGACATGGTTTGTAATGGGAATCAACCCTATATATATATATATATAGGGAAGAGATCATACGAGAACCACTCATCTTTAAAGAAACAAAGGGATACATTGTGGACCACATATGATGTGGGTCCCACATAATATTAAATCATTTCTGATTTAATATTAAATCATATTAAATAAAAAATGATTTAATATTATGCGACCCACATCATATGTATTAATGCGCGTCCCTTTGTTTCTTTAAAAATCAAAAGTTCTCATTTGAACCTCCTTCTATATATATATATATATATATATATATAGGGGTGGGTTCAAATGTGAACCTATCTTTGATTGTGAACATGAGGATGCATCTAAGCCATCCATTTAAAATCAGATCAAAAAATCAATGCACAAAACGCACGGTGACATTTTTGTAAATAAGTGGAAAACTCGAGTCATGGCTTAAACAATAATTAGCGCGTAGGGCTGCATCATAAATATAACATGTTCGTCAATTTCTTCATCTTCGTCGTCCCCAAACAACGATTTCGCCATCAACCTCTTCATTGTCGTCGTCACCAAGTAACAATTTCGACATAAATCAGTTCATCGTCGTCGTCACCAAGCAACTTATTTCCTACAAAATTGTAGCTTATATTCAGTCTGAATATAAGCTAAAATTATGTGTTTGAATAGTTGTAGTATATATTCAGTCTGAATATAAGCTACAATTATGAGTTTGTATAATTGTAGCTTATATTCAGTCTGAATATAAGCTAAAATTATGTGTTTGTATAATTGTAGTTTATATTCAGTCTGAATATAAGCATAAAATGTTATGCTTATATTCTGACTGAATATAAGCTGCAATTATGAGTTTGTATAATTGTAGTTTATATTCAGTCTGAATATAAACTAAAATTATGTGTTTCTATAATTGTAGCTTATATTCAGTCTGAATATAAGCATAACATTTTAGTATCACAATGTCATGTTTATATTCAGTCTGAATATAAGCTACAATTGTGGGTTTGTATAATTTTAGCTTATATTCAGTTTGAATATAAGCTAAAATTATGTGTTTGTATAATTGTAGTTTATATTCAGTCTGAATATAAGCATAAAATGTTATGCTTATATTTAGACTGAATAAAAGCTACAATTATGTGTTTATATAATTGTAGCTTATATTCAGACTGAATATAAGCATAACATTGTAGTATCACAATGTCATGTTTATATTCAGTTTGAATATAAGCTACAATTATGGGTTTGTATAATTTTAGCTTATATTCAGTTTGAATATAAGCTAAAATTATGTGTTTCTATAATTGTAGCTTATATTCAGTCTGAATATAAGCATAACATTGTTCCTGATGAAGAAGCAGGCTCCATTGAAAAAACAGAATTAACAATTTAGTTTCAGAAATCGAAAATCCGATTACTAAAGTTCTTCACAGCAATGAATACGATTAACAGAGAAGAATTCGATTTCCAGAGAGAGTTCGATTTACAGAGAAAATTTCGATTAACAAAGGATGAGAGAATTAAGCGGGAGTGATAAACTTGCCTAATTTACCCCTCAAGCCACATTTAAAGAGCGACTTCAATTTGACTCAGATCAAGGGTTGAGTCCTTAGGTTCACAACCAAAGATAGGTTCACATTTGAACTTTCCTATATATATATATATACATATATAATCAGCAAAAGAACAACCAAAAATCAACTCAATTTGGAATCTCCATATCTTACCATCACTAACAAATCCAAAGTATGAGACAGTCATTCGTAATATGTATATATGACACCTGTTTAAATCCATTCAACAGCAAGTGAGGCCTCCTTTGGATAACAGAAATATATATATATATATATCATAGATATGAACTTGCATTTATTGTTTGTTTTACATGTGTTTATATCTTTTAATTCTTCCTCATGATGAGCTTCTTGTAAACCTATCTTGTACATCACTACGTCTGCATCCTCTCTCTTTCCTCTCTCTAGTGAACAAATTAAAAAGCTTGAAAAAAAGAAGTCGATACTTCAAATACTACACCTCTCGCTCTTTCCCTTAAACCAAATACTACAATCCAATAAGTTTTCTTTCTACTTTATCTTCCTTTACTACACATGAGAGTTTCCAATTCAGAAAGGTTAAAGAAAGAAGAAAAAGAAACAAAGATATATATATATATATATATATAAAGAGAGAGAGAAAGAGAGATTGGTTCAAATATGAACCAGTTGAAGAGTACAAACTATACACACTGGCTCAAATCAATATAAAAATAATTTTTTTTTATCAAATGCTATGATTTAATATATTATTGCACATATGTTTGTTTCACTTTTTGAAAAAATTACATGTGTAACTTTTACATTATGAAACAAATACATTTGAAAAAATTTCATAAAAAAATATATGAGAAACTTTCAACTTATGAAAACAAATACATATGAAACTTTTATATTATGAAACAAACATTTGTAATAATATCTTAGATCATAGCATTTGATTGGAAAAAAATTATATTGATTTGAATCAGTTTGTATAGTTTGTACCCCTCAACTATTTTGTATTTCCCTCTATAAGAGTCTTCTCCCTGTCGGGTAAGATTCTCGGTCTCTGTCATGCTCACATGCTAAGATAAACGACACCTCAATATAATCTTATTGATAAGCGTTTGGTAAATGGCCTCCAAGTCTAATACAAATTTGTAGAAATATAAATAATGGTTGGGAAGGCTACAAGCTACATGGGTGGACATCAACATCATCTCCCCATCCTGAAAAAGAAAATTTATGATGGAAACAAATCTTATACTTGACCTCAATAAACAATTTCAATTATGAGTCTTGAACAATTTCAATTCACAGTTGCAGGATGTTACATAATAATCATATCCTGTATTAGATAAAAGAGGTCAGAAACAGATGATCTGGAATTACATGCAAATAATCAACCTCACACATAATGCAAAAAAAAAAAACACATAACATCAGCTTTTTGTGCTCCCAAAGAACCTCGAAAGTGGTAAAGGGCCATCTGCCTCTTCATCATGCTTGGATTTTGACCTGTGCCTTTTGTCTTTCCTCTTTCTCTTTGACCTTCTTGAATCATCATCACTAGTTGAGGAGGATTCAGATGATGAACTTGAAGAGCTAGACTCGGAACATCTTCTCAAATGCTATAGGAATAGGAATAAAAAAAACACACACAACAGATAGACTGAGATTAGTTTTTAGTTCCATGGTCAAATAATACAATCTATTCCAACTCCGGTTCAACAATTTATGGTAAAATGATCACTAATCACAAGAAAGAGAAAAGATAGAGCTAGACAACAAAGCATAAAGCTTTACACTGTGCGTAGATGATATTTTTCCTTTTCACAGTTGCTGCTGATATGTTATGTATATCTCCTTTCTGTTATGGAAGTATTTGAAAGATAAATTTGTATTTAGAGTAGTTATCATAATGTTTCAAATACTCCAGTTTCATGGTCATTCTAGCTGTTTGAGAGGATAATGATGCATATATGATATACATGTGAGCCCGGGGGCATGAATATGTTTAGCATTCAAAGATGATGAACACCCTGACCCCATTAGGTTGGGCTCTGGCTAACATGTTATTTCTGTAACAAATGCTTGAAAACTAAAATATGATCAAAAGAGTTCCCTAACAAAGAAGCAATTTGCATATTCATTACCTTTCTCTTCTTGTTGGTGCGCTTCTTCAGATCTTTGTCCTTCTTATCTGCAACAAGGCACCAAACCATAGCATCAGACAACAAAGACATGTACAAGACAAGGTTTAAAGTTATGCGCTTGCTTACCCTTCCTCTGAGTAGATTTACTTTTTGAGTGGTTTCTTCCATGGGCGAGCTTGCTTGCCCGTTCTGCATCTAGTTGAGCCCGATATTCTCGCATCATTCTATCTTTGTCAGCTTCTAACTCCCCTTTTTTCATTTCTTCTTCCTAACAATAAGAATTAGCTAGTTTCCTTCTGTTTTGTATATATCTAATCATTAAGCAATTAATGTCACTTAAGTCATCACCATTAAAAGAAGAAAAAGGAGTAAAACCAAATAAAAGCCATGATATTCAGTAAAGATGTTTTGGAAACTGTAAATACAAAAAAGATACGATTTGAAATAAAGATCGGGGTTATTTCAAAGTAAGAACTTGGATTGGAACTCTCAAATAAGATATATCAGAAAGGTAATCAATAAGCTAGTTAGGGAAATAGCTATTCACATTTAAGAAAATGATTGCCCGGAATACAACTAATGTATCCTAAACTACCGGCGGTAAGCTAAAACTGACCAGCAAAAGAAATTATGAAGATGATGAGGTGAAGCTCTAGTGTTCAGGGACAACTCCTTTCATTAACTCCTATCTAACACCAACAACTTTAAATATTTTACTTGTATCTCGTTGCACTCATGTCACTTTTGATTTTCTCTTGGTACAAGTCTACTCTTCTAATAAGTAATAACCATATTCTCCATTGGACAAGCGATGTCACTGCAGCTTCTCCTATGCTGGTGCCACCCAACCTTCTCTGGTTTGTGTATATCTTCAAAATGAACTCCGTGGCCACACATACACCTCAACATTCACATGTTTGCTGCCTATCTTCTCATATGATATCTTTTAGTGGCCCAAGATTATGCCAGTAAGCCACACTAACTTCCAACTGCCAATACCGTATCAATGTGAGCCTCACCAAAGCCATAATAAAGAAGGGCATATGCCTATTCCTACAAAAATGTTCTTCTGTCACTAACATCCAATTGTCAATGCCTATCTTCTGTTGCATCTGTCTATTCCTATGAAAATGGAAAATAATAGCCTCAAAGCCCTGAACCTAGCCATCAGAGTTCTATCTACAGAAAAGAAATTAGACAAGACGAATAAGCCATATAAATTAGGTATCACCCATCTATCTTATTGATTTGATTTCTACACACAAGTTTTTCAGCTATTCCAAATACCAATTTTAGTTGACTGTTTTGAGTCTAGATATACAAATGACATCAGAAGCCTTGATCTTGATTCACAAAGAAGCTATGCATAACCCTAAATGCTATACATAAGCAATAAGACCATTGTTACTTTACTGCACCGCAATAGCAGAGGCACAAAGTAACACAGGCGCCAGACAATTTGTGAATTTAGTATATGTTATACTATATACTAATGGATGTACAGTAGTTAATGCATAAGTCCTACAAGTAGGATCAGAGCATTCTGTTTTGTATACAACTATACATTTATGGCATGTGGAGAACTTCAGGCCTCTCGAAAGCCAGAAGACACCCTTGTAAGCATTCAACTAATGAGAAGCATTGCCTTCCCTTTGAATTTATTCTCTGATATTACCACTGTACGTCGAATGGTACTAGTGCAAGAGATCTTGAGGGGCCTGCTGTCAACAGTCAAGAAAATAGAGGAAAGTCTCAGATTCTCAGTTTGCTCCAATTGGCGATGAGTTTGGTTTTGTGGATCGTGAAGGAAGAGATTAAGAAACAAGATATGAAGGACTCAAAATCAGCAGATAAACAGCCCTGAATGACATAAAAGAAGCCGATCAAGCATGGAATTCATGATAAACACTGTGGAATGCCTTTGAAAAGAACCGTTCCAGACATGAGACTTTTGCAAAGGAGAAGGTCAATTTGTGGTTACCGGACTGCCATCATAAAGAAAGAAGGATCCTGAAAAGAAGAAAAGGAAGGCCGAAAGGCGGGGGAAAGCCTGGTTAGTTCATGAACGGTCAAACTTTCATCACCTTTCTTTGAATGATCCATTAGTTCAGGAAGAACGTGAAGACCACGATGAAGGGAACATAACTGACATACAATTCTATGATAAAAATGGAAGAAAGATTGGTTAGGGAAGCGAATGATGACTTTATGGTAGGTGGAAGAGAACAACCAATTGTAAGGATTTCTCAGATCCACCGGCCGATAATGGTTGTGAGTGTGACTGTCAATTTGACCGAAATGGCTTGCTCGCTATTGATGATGAAGCAATTAGGGTTTCCTTGTTGTTGTGGCCTTGCAGAGTTTGTGAAGCCTGTCACTTGCCATACTCGACATTGATGCCCTTTTTGGGTGGGAGGTACCTTGCAAAATTATAGAGTTATCAATCTCTTTTCCATATGTCACATCTACTCTTACATTCACTGTTGCACGTGCATCACAGAAGAGAAGAAAGAACGGCGGGTGGAAATGAAATAAAGGACGAAAAGCATGTTTTAGTGGGTTCTGGCAACGAGGATTCCAACAGGGACAAGGAGTATACATCTTCATTGTCGATGGTTATTTTCATCAAGGATTTGTGGTATTGTAAATTGGAGATGGGTATTGTTATAATCTGTACTAATGGATGAACAAGTAGTTAATGCATAAGTCATACAAATAGTCAATAGGTAATGCAGGTAATTAGTATAAATAAGAGACGTGAGGTATCAGGATAGGGCATTCTGTTTTGTAGACCTTTTGGATGCGAGTCCTGTGGGGAGCTTCGACAGCCAGAAAACACTCCTGTAAGCATTCAATTAATGAGAAGCATTCCCTTCCCTTTGAATTCAATCTCTTGTTACCAGTATACATTGGTATATTGGTACATGTACATTCAGTTCAGATGAAAGAAGAAAATGAGGTATTATGAGTGACCAATTGTGGCTCTGAGCTAAAATAAAACAAATTCTAAACCATATTAGATAACTAGTCATAAGTAGGTAGAGTAGCAACCGATTTTGTTGGCAAATCAATAGTATCAATGAACCAAGCACTGAATACTGAATATGATCATACATGCAGGCATAGGCCAGTAGGTTGTATGACAACCCCATGATTCATTCAAAATTCACAATCGAGCAATAGGCTGAGAGGACCAAAAGGCATAGGGTAGAGACTACAGAAGACCTGGTACCTATACAGGCAGCCAATGTACAATCAAATGGTAGTAAGAAGAATATCCCTGCAGGCAAAAGCTACTTTGCATTCACCAACACAGTCGATAGATACTTGTCAATGCATTTATCATTCCTTTTCCAAGTAATATCAGCTAGGAGCTTTCCACCTGCATTGTATATAAGAATGCATGTTTTATGGAGCAACCTTTATTACAGAGGCACAGAGGTTGATCCTGATTCAACAGTCTGCCAAAAGGGGTTCCCACAAGGTTTCAGTTGTTTACTTTGCTAGAGTTAATGGATACCATCAACAACGACTTGTAGTCTGCAATTTTACTAATACTTTTAAAGAGGAAGTTATATTTCTAGTACTGTGGTTACCAGAAGGAAAAGTAAATAAAACCATAACAACTTTGTTAACTCTCAAGAAGTCATTGGCAAGTAAATTAATATATCCCAAGATCAGTGGAAGTCGTTGATTCGGAAACAAGAGTTTTGAAATACTATTATCTCGATTACAGCAGAAAAGCAATATGATGAAGATGCATTTATCACTTATGAGGCAAAAGCAAAACATAATGGAGATGCTTACAACTTTAGAGGCAACAGCAACTGTACATTGAACTTCAAAACAAGATAGCTTTAAGGAATGTTGTTGCAGGGTGAAAGGGAAGATAATAAGTTACCTTTTGCTTCTTTTTGTACTCTTCCCAAGTAACCGTATGCGAAGTTTTGAGGCTGGCCAAACGAGCTGCATGCCACTCTGGTGAATGAAATGAACCATCCACCTGCGACTCTCTTAATCAGAAAGGGTACAGTAAAGGAAACTGACACATGTTTTACTAACAAAAAATTAAAACATGTAATCAACCTAACAAGAGTTATTTTTTGCTAAAGTCCTTTGTTCCAAACAGATCGGGCCAGGTTAGAGACACATAAGAATTAAAATCAGAATCATATTTTGAGCATCCATTATTTCAACGCCACAATCAAAATCCTAGTTACCTACAGGTTAGAGACATAGAAGAATTCAAATTGCCATGTTAACTGAGTATTTAGCCAACCATTATGAGTAAAAAAAGTATGTGAAAGATTCTACTTGTTCTGTTATCATCAGACCCTAATAAGAGAAGTTACTCCTCCAAAAAGAAAGATATGATATCAGAGAGTAAGAAGATAACCCTAGGTAAAACTAAAACCAGTGATTTTGATTCTGTCCTAATTGAAAATAAATATGATATGATATGGAAGGGTACAAACCATGCCGTCATCCACATCGTCGGGGCCGCCTGAGGTCGAGCCCACCCTTGATCTCTGCATCGCCTTATACGCTTGATTCTTCCCCATGTCGTTATTACTTTTTAGGAAGAATTGAAGAGGAAATATGTGAGTAAGTTGATAAATCTATCTATGGGTTTAAAATTAAAACCCCCATTGAAGAGACAGATTGCAGCGAGCCATGAATATCAAGTTTTTGTTGGATAACAAACAAAAGGGGGAAAAGAAAAGCGAACACCGGACGGACGTATTGTGGTGGAGTGGATCCGGTGAGTATTTAAACCCCTAAGCCCAAATGTGCAATTTTAATTCATATTCGATATCATTCTTTATTCTTTCAAAAACTAAATTACTTAAAAACGCCGTTTATCAAATGTTAAGTGCTTACCAAATCATCCTATTTTTTGAATCAAGAATCTTATCCGGCAAGAATGAGGTGAGAACGTAAACTTTTACTCGGTTTGTTAACTCGAATAAATTGTTACATAGAATGTTATTCTTATTGACTCAAATCTTATTAGATAAGTGTTTGATAAATGATCCCGAAGTTGAGTCTTATAATTTATTTGGAAAAGTTGATGAAAATGGTACTATTCATTTGGTTTTATTTTTTATACGGATGTATTTAGCAAGTTTTAAAAAGTTCAAGAATTTATTTAACAGGTTTTAGAAAGTTCAATGGCGTATTCATTTAAAAATTGTCAAGGAGTTTAATCATTCAAAAGACTAAGTTCATTGGGTTCTTTTAGAGTCTTCCTTTTTCGAAAGGAAATGAGAGAAAAGTAAAAACAAAAAAAAACAACTTTGTGTTCTTAGAAACTTTTTAGGAGATAAACAGAAAGGAAACAAAATAAATATAATTATAAGTTTTCTCTTAAAATTTTCCTTCTAAATATGAAACGGAAAGAAATGAAATGAATAAATTAAAACCCTTTAGAAAATTATTAAAATTAAACCATCCAATGTCATTTTAAAAGGAAAAAACGACATATTTCCTTTCCTTTTTTTTGGAAAGGAAAAGAATGCGAATCTATCGAGCTTCGGCATGGTCATCACCCGGTAGATCATTAGAACTTAATAAGTAACAATAATCAGTAATACAAAGAATCAGAAAGCAAGGAATAACATGAAAAAAAACTAGGACAAGAAAGTAAACGAGAGTGACGTGTAAAAGCGCGGGCCGCCTCGTTAGCTTGTCTTCCAATGGTGTGAATCAAAAAGTTATCATGAGTAAGGGGAAGGATTCTTATGTCTTCAATAATGTCGTCAAACTTAGAGTAATCCTGACTAGTTTCATAGATAGCATCAGCGACGACTTTTGCATCAGTTTCGAAGACAACATGGGTAAGAGCCCAAGAGACAACCCAAAGCATAGTGTTTCTGAGAGCATGAACTTCGCATTCTCTGATCAGAGGGAGAGAGATGAAAGGAGTGGCACTAGCAGCTATAAACGTCCCCCTACTATCACAAATAATTGCTCTGAAACCCACGGAATTAGAGTTAACAAACGTTACGGCGTCGGAGTTGCACTTGAAAAAGCCTTGTCTCGGAGCAAAGACATATTTCCTTTCCTTTATTACCTCTTCATGAACACGAAAAATTATTATTTTTTCTTTCATTTCCTTTTTTCCCTTCCATTTCGTTCACTTCGATAACACAAAAAAAAAGTTTTTTACCATTTCTTTTCTCACTCTTCTCTTTTTCTTCCACTTTTTTTCCGATGACACATCATTAGGCAATTATCCGATTCTTAAAAAAGTATGAAAAAAGTCAATGAAGATTTTAAATTTAAATAATTAAGTTATTAAAAGAAAAATTAAATAAATAAATCATTAAATTTTTATAATATCAAATAATGATAATCAAATAAATTAAATAAAAAATACATTTTTCCCAAACCCCACCGCCCCCTCCTTCCTTCATTTCATGGCAAATAGATAAACATGTTTTTAAAGTAACAACATAAAATTCAAAACGTTTACCCTTCACCCCTACTTCATATTCTTCCCTAAAACCCACCACCCCCTCCCCTACAGGAAGAAACATGTTAGATACAATCCTACAATACAACTTCCCATCATTAGATCATATCATTGAGATAAAACTGATTGAAAAATCAAGAATTTAAGTTGAAAACCAATATAAGAAACAAGTACCTAAATCCATTTTTGAAGATTTTATTGGTCGATCTAGTACTGGTAGGAAAACGTGGAATTATAGGCAGTGTGTTGGAGTTGTAATTTGTATTTAGTATTTACAATATCCGGAATTACAACAACTGGTTTTCTATAAACTTATTAAGGTTTTGGAATAGTGGTTAGGGTTAATAGTACATATGTTTCCTAAGACGTATTTTAGAGTTTTACAAGTCAAGGTCCAGAAAAGAGAGAAAATGTTGAAGTGTACCTATTGTAGTTGTGGTTGTATTAACGAAAGAAAGAAAATGAAAAATCCAAATTAAACATGAACCAGCCTGGACCTTGAACTACTCTTCTATAAATGAAAGATCCAACCTATTATGCCACGGAAATTCTTGCCCTTGCCTTAAACAATGGTGACAGGGAGTGGGGTTGGGTGTATTTATGAAGAAAGAGATAAAAATTATTTATTTAACAAAAAATAAGAAAAGATAAAATGACCATAAAATAACCGGTTAAAAGTTATATTTAACTAGCCTCATATACCACCACCAACCGATATTCCATTCCTTAATTTACTTCAACATGTGAAGGACATATAAATGCATCACTCTTATTTGCGCTTTATTTCTCCAAGTTCTAAAACAAGGTGTTTGAGCTTTAAAAACAAGTTAATTCGAGCATGAACTCGAGCTAATCAAGCATGCACTCATAATTAAGCTCGAATTCTAGTTCATAAAAAGATACTATAAAGTTTCTTAAACACAATTATGAAAAATTTATTCAACTCAACTTTGCTCATAAACATCCCTAGGTGTAATCATCTGAAAGTAGCAAATCTTCCCCTCCATCATCAAACATAATTATTGTGATAAGATAGGGAACAAGGTCTATCAGGTGTACATAGAACTAACACTCTCTTAACTCCGACAAAAAATCATAACTATTATTAATGTACGATCTATTAGAGATTGCCATTGCTAATTTAAAAAAAAAGTAACATCAAGAACACAGTTTCACACTTAAAGCCATTAAAAGATGGCGCTTAATAAACTAGCATGACAATCTGTTTGCTACAAGAAAGCTATTAGGGGGATTCATATACTAGTTACAAGTAAAATCAAATAATACCATTATTCAGCCCTGCTTAAGATCAATCAATGTCTTGTGCTCGACTTCCCAATTTCACTATGTCTTCAACAAGAATCTTCCCCTCTGTGATATCAAAAAGTCAGTTGTTGGGTTATCATTATGACAACTTAAGTGAAGAGAAGATCTCAAGAATGGCAAGAGAATGTTGTTACAAGTTGTAGGAATGGATTGCCGACCTTTATCTTTGGAAAGGTTACTGATAAGCTCTTGAACCCCTTCCTTGCCTAAAGTATCTTTTAAGTACATGGCTGCAGATGCCACTTCCTCAGGAGTAACTTTTCCATCATAATCTCTACAGTAACATGCATGCCAATGTAAAATAAATCAAATGTACTTGGTATATATCCCAATTGAGGGCTAGTCTCTAAATAACTTTCTAGTGTAACTGAATATGCTTCCAAATGGGTCATCAAGATGTTCAAATATATATAAAACAAAAAACAAAGATAAGAACCTGTCAAGCACTCGCCAACAGTCACCGATCTTTGCATCTACGTCATCAATTTCTTTCTCAAGATTTTGGAGCATAGCATCAACCTAAAGCATGAGTCAACAAGCACATCAATTCAATTCTAGACTAGATTAAAGGCTTCACAAGCTAGTAGGGGAAGGAAAAGAAGTGAGTGTCTTACCCTATTTATGAGTGCTGAAGATACCTCATCGGCTACAGCTGAATTTTCACTTTCCTTGCGGGCAGCTCTATATGCTTTCATGGCCTCTTTTTCTCCATCACTGCCCTCTTTGTCCATTATATTGTGATAAAAATTTATCTACAAACATACAAACGATTAGATTATGAACACCCTATGAGCAACATCAGTTCACATGTTAGCTAGTTGGAATCTCAACATTATCAATTTGATACCATCTCATAGTTTACATCTGAAACATAATCAACATTAACAAATAAGGGCAATCATCAAATTTTAACATACATATGTTGAAGGCTACAGAAGAAGCATGTATATGCTGAAGGTTTATCTATGGCTATTGGGAGACGGGGCTCAACTTCATTCCTGTGTTAGTAAGAAAACATACTAACAAGAGTCAGAGTGAAAATATTATAGGAACCATTACCCCGAAACTACTCAAGAGACCAAGCTACCAATAAAGGTGTACATATTAATTCTTAGTGTATGAGAAAAAGAATGGCAATTGTATCTTAGATTGAAAAACAAAAGGCTAGTCAATCATTTGTTACTAAATTTGATGTTACATCCCCCACTGCTTATTGTTCACGGATCTACATACATAGAAACATAAGCTAACAAGATTTTAAAAGCAATATCGGGCTTTCGAGTATAAAAAAGAATTTCAGATAATGTTGACTCAAGGGAACTATAATAAATACAACGTACAACTTCACAAAGACATAATACTATATACAAGTCTGGGTATAGCCACAATGCAAGAATACCTCTTTGTTGACAAGCCTCAGAAACTCTTGTCTCTCCCTACTCACAGACTGCAGAAATTAACACCAAAAAGAGAGTATACTTTTTCAGACAATAGATCACCAAAACAAATAAATGTTGATAGAAACTCGTAAGCAAGAAGTTATTTCTCCTTAATCCTTACAGATGCAGAAGCTAAAACAGCCAAAGCTTCACTAACTTTACAGAGCTGCTCTTGTTTGTCTATTGCTCTAGCTCTGGCCTGTTGTTGTGCTTCTGAGGCTGTTGTCTCTTTCAATGTCATATCCTCCTTAGAATCCGTCATCTTGGCTTGCTCCTCTTCCTCTTTCTCTTTCTCTTTCTCTTCTTCTTCCTGTGTATCAATTACATTTTTTTTGAATGGCAGTGTATCAATTACACTACATAATGGTCAAGCAAGCAAAACAACACTCATTTTGTGATTGTGAGTTTTTCTCAATAGTAATATGTCCCCTCCTCCTAGGATGTCGTTGTCCAATCTTAGATGCTTAAAATAAGATATGCTTATTTGGGATGAGAGGAGAACCTTGATGAGTTCCTCTTGCATTTCAAGGAACTCCAGCTTTCTCTTCCTTTCTGAAACAGTATCCTCAGATTGCAATGTTGTAACACCGACAGTGTCCACAACTTCATCTGGTAATGAAGACAATGCAGCTCGGACAACTTCCTCAGGCCTTAACTTTCCGGATACAGTGAAAGACCTGCAATTTTTTTTCATAGAGATGCAAAGAAACTCATGACGTTTTTTTCTGGCTAGAAGCGGGAGGGCGGTTCCGCACTAACCTGGAAAGGATAAGGAGTGAAGATGGGACAGAGTGATTAAGAGATAAATCCAACCAATCACGGAGCTGCAAAACATTCATAATGAGAGAAACAAACAAAATTTTCAAAGGATTAAAACATCTACTCCGTTCAACAGATGGTGCAAATTCTTAAAATAAATTGCTCAAGGTTTTTTTGGTGCATGAAATATGCAAATAAGTTTGTACACTTAAATACCATTACTCAAAGTAGATAGATGATTCAGACGAACCAAAGTTGCATATTGGGGTTGATAGAAGATGGTTTACATCTTATATACTTAATCAAAGTAAGTCTGGACATGATACTGCAGGTAAGCAACATACACATGTATGTGAGATATGATGTGTATGTGCCCCTAACCCTAACATATGGTAATTTACTCAGACCACCTCCACCCTAACATATGGAAAAAGGGTAAGGAAAGGAAAATATATCCAGTGTAAATACACGGCCTACTACAATTGTACTCATTCGGCCATTTAACAGTTCCATATTGGGGGACCCTTGTATACGATGTGGGGAGAAATGACATAAAAGAATGGAACTTCAATTACATCTTTTGAGAAACAAGCATAGAGCATTTGATATTTTATTTTGAATTCATGAAAATAGCATGCACTATATTAGCCCAACAGACATACGAAAATATTCTCACAAGATTTATTAGGAGGTGGACAATTTCCTTTTTACCATCTCTGGTTTGACATTGACACCAAGCAAATGATGATTTAATTTAAATTAATCATTGGCAAGGAAGGTACAAATTTAAATGGAACCTGCTGACGCATTTCCTCCACAGAAAGTAATCCAAGCATGCCTCGCTCTCTACAGTCTTCACGAAGCTCAGCTTCAGAAAGAGCATCCACGCCACCCTCTGCTTGAATCATCTTATCATCATTCTTTATCCTACAAAGGAATGGAAATGTAGATTGTAATTGCAAGTCCAAGGACACTAGCATTTGACACTTATTAAATATAACTAAGTTTGGTTTACCTTTCCATAGAGTAGTGTTAGTATTTAGATATTAGTGTTGTTATATATATTGTAATCCTTTTTAGTAAGAAATAGAAGAAACTAGTATTAGATTAAGAAATAACATGGTTGTCGTCTGTCAAAGAGTTTGTTTGTGAGTCGTGTCAGTTAGGTAAACATACCCGTTGTCCCTACCCCCTTAGAGAGTCGAGTAATGTTACTGCTTTATTTCAATTAGTTCACTCGGATGTATGGGGACCTTGTCCTGTAACTTCTACTAATGGTTTTAAATATTTTGTTCTGTTTGTTGATGACTTTTCTCGTACAACATGGGTTTACTTATTAAAGTCACGTAATGAAATATTTTTGATCTTTTGTGAATTTTCTGCATATGTCAAAGCCCAATTTGTTGTTTCCATTAAAACTCTGAGGTCTGATAATGCAAAAGAATACTTTTCTTCTGATTTTACAAGTTATCTATCTACTCATGGTATTATACATGAATCTTCGTGTGCGTATACACCCCAACAGAATGGCATTGCTGAAAGGAAGAACCGCCATTTGTTGGATGTAGCTCGCACCATGATGATTCATTATAATGTTCCACAGAGTTTCTGGGGCGATGCGGTTCTTACAGCTAATTATCTAATTAACCGTATGCCATCTCCTGTTCTTAAGAGAAAGACCCCTTTCTCCATCCTATTTCCAAAAGGCACTCCTTCCCCTCTAGCTCCAAAAATCTTCGGTTGTGTCTCTTATGCTCATGATCATCGTTCGGGACATAACAAACTTGACGCACGTGCTATCAAGTGTATGTTCCTTGGGTATTCTCGTGTTCAAAAAGGCTATCGTTGTTATAGCTCTACCCTCCGAAGGTATTTTACTTCTGCTGATGTCACATTCAATGAATTGAGTCCTTTCTATGGTATCCCTATCACCAGTGCTTCCGAGTCAACAAACCTGGTTTCTGATCCTTCTGATTCTTTTGATCCTAGCATCTTACAGCCTCCAGTAGTGACCCCAAATTTTGTTACTCCAACAGTCCTGACTGATACTCGTTTCACAAATGTGTATGTTTGACAACGCCAATGACAAGTGTCTGAGACCCACAAGTGCCTACCCGTACATGATGCTTCTGGTACGTCTCCCGTTCCACCACCTGATACAACCCCATAGATGGTTCTCTCGATCCAGTCCCTGATACACCCCTACCACTTCCTATAGAGCCTTATGACCCACCTGGTGCTCATTTCCCTGATATTCCCATTGCCTTCACAAAAGGCACACGACCTCGCACCCGATATCTCATTCATGATTACCTTGCCTACTCTCACCTTTCTTCAAAGTCGTGTGCCCACACCATAACCATTGATAGTCATTTTGTTCCCAGAAATGTGACTGAGGCCCTTAATCACCCAGGATGGTTTAAGGCAATGCAGGAAGAGCTGGATGCCTTACAGAAGAATCATACTTGGGACTTGGCACAACTTCCTCATGGAAAGTGTAAAGTGGGTTGTAAGTGGGTTTTCACAGTGAAAGTTAATCCTAATGGTTCCCTGCATCGTTTGAAAGCCCGATTAGTTGCCAAGGGTTATTCTCAAGCCCATGGGGTTGATTATGACGAGATATTTTCTCCGGTGGCTAAAATGTCGTCAGTTCGTATTTGTATCGCTTTGGCTGCCATCAATCAGTGGCCGCTTCATCAGCTAGATGTCAAGAATGCATTTCTTAATGGTATTCTTGAGGAGGAGGTATACATGATGGAACAACCACCTGGGTTTGTTGTTGAGGAGGAGATTACAAAGGTATGCGATTGCGACGTTCATCCTATGGTCTTAAACAAGAGGCTTTCCCTTCCCACACGATGCTCTATCCACTTTCCACTAACACCAAAAGATGCAGAAAATGAACAGTCAAAATAAATAAATAATCTAAGCAACATGCCCCAAATTGGCACCTGTCCTGAGTGTCAAGACACCAACAATGTGTGCACTATAAAGACTCCATTGCTATTTTTTTTTTGTTTTTTTGAACAATAGAGTGACTCCGTTGCTGTTAGATATTGGCTATATGCCACATCCTTATTTAATGCTTCCCCATGTATAATAGTTTCTTAACTTCATAACAACTTAATCCTAATTGCAATAGGCCAACTAATGCATATGGTTGAACCAATATATATACAAACAAGCAACTAGTTACTACCGGTTACAAGCTACAAGAAATTAACTACATGTTAAAAAGGGTGGGAAACGATATATAGAAAATAAGAAATAAATCGCACCATTGCAATCTTTTACGAAGCATGTATCGCAAGTAAGCGTCTGTCCCATAAGGTTGGATTCCCATATACTTGCACATATTCACTAAACGAGGCCTAATAGCACCAACAGATCAGTGAAGCAGCACAGATATATGAAAAACAAGTACCAACATTGATATCATATACAGACAACTCAACCTGCTAATATTTTCAAGTGTAAGTTCATCATTAAATAACTTGGCAAATCCCAAAATCTCTTCATTAGAAACAATAGCACCTGTTCTGACCTGTATCATATTACAAATTTGTAAACAAAGCAGACTCTTGAAAGAAAAGTAAAAGGTAAAATGGTCAAACTAAACCCTTGCCTTGTTCAAAAATTCATCAAGATCTTCAGCTGTTTTCTTAATTTCTCCACTCCTGCTGTTTTGGATCTCTTTAGCCATCTCTTTTACTGTATCTTGAAGAAATTTTGCATACTCTATTCTTGCATTTAGCTTTCTTTTCAATGCTTCCTACAGTTTGACATACAAAAAATCAAAAAGATGCTTGCTCAAGTAAATGAAACAACTTGCTCCAATTAGGCCGAGAGTTTAACCGAGCCAAAAGTATCTGCATGTTTAGTGTTCACACGAACACGAAGTTAAGGTTTCCAAGGTTAAAGCTGATATTAATTATTATAACATCTTTTATCAAGAAAATAAAATAATACTAGCTATTAGCACATCCAAAAATAAATAAAGGAACCTTACTGATATACATGACCAATTAAGTATTTATTTGAAGCAGTACCTGTTCTTTCATCTTGTCCTGAAATGTAGAAGGTAACATATTGGGGAATAGTTTCAAGAATAGTGGCAACAAAAATTCCATGAAAGGGACAATGATGAAAACAGCAACAGGAACTAGCCTAAAGATATCTGCAGTGGTTCGTGTCAATTGTTGCCTCTCCCTCCTAGAGAGAGCCTTTCCATTAGCAAGCTTTAAAAGCAATCTGGAACTGATCCTCACATCAACACCAAGGAGCTTAATGCCCAACCAGAAATGCTTCAAGGTGGATACAAAATCGTTTTTCCAGTCACTCAGTTTCTTAGCCCAATCTTCCCTGAAGGAAACATGTAATATATATATATATATATATTGGTTCTGATTAAATTAATCTGTAAAGACAGATATATCAAACCTACCTGCTTAAGGAAGCCACAGCTCTTAGAGCTGGACCAATCCCCAATAGCATGGCCCAAGTCCTCTGCAAAATGGATTTGTGAGATTCAGTCACATGTTTGGCTTTGGCTTTAGCCTTGGCACTGTTTAAGCCTTCAACAGCTTGATCACATTCCTTAGGAGATGCTTCTTTCCTTTTTTTATCATTATCCTCATCCTCACTGCCCAAATTTGGTTGACCGAATGTGGTAGTGTAACTGTAACTGTAACGTATTGATTGTGATACCCATCTAACCTTAACCTTCATGGGGATGGGGATGGGGAAGGGGAAGGCTAGCTTTCCATATCTTGTATAAAATTTATCTGCTTGTAGTTGATACAAGTTATCAGACCACTCATTGTCCAAGGGTTTGAAAGGATGATCATGATAGTTTGTGAAAGTGAGACCACGAACAGAGACATTGAGATAACCGGAAACAAGCCGTCTCTGCCTCAAAATTGCTTTAGAAGCCATTATATAAAAGGAAAGGAGTACAATCACATATCAAGAACCGCCTGTCATGAATCCACAAACATTGTTTGAATAGTCACAAGTAATGAGTGTATGAAATTGCAGAACAACAAGTTTAATAAAAAAGGCAGGTATTTCTTTTTTGTATTATATGTATGTTGAAAAAGAAATGTACATAATATGTATTAGGTATTTGGAATTGAGTGAGAAACAAAAGCTTTGATGGTGGAAAAAACCAAAACAACGACAATGTAAATGTAAATGTAAATATAAATATAAATGTAAATGGATGGATGGACTTACAGTGGTAAAGACGGATCAAACAACATATATACATATATTATGGGAGGAGCTTTCGAATGTATTTACCACCTCTGTCTCTGTGTGTATAATATAGATATGACACGGAGAGGGCAGGGCGGAATTGCACATCCAAAATATTCAAGGTATAAAAGTATAAAATTAATTTTTTTCCGATGAAATTATAAGATTTTTGGGTTCAAACCATAAAACATTAAAACTTCTAAGGAGTGTAAATAAATAAAATAAAATAAACCGTGCCAATGATGCTAAATTTGAGGATGATGGTTAAAAGTTATTTTAATTTATTTTCCATTTATTTTTTAAATTTTATTTTATATCTTTATCATGATAATTAATTAATCAACTATATTAAAAATATGTATTTTTTTTACAAATTATATCGTCAAAAAGGTCTAGTCGATACTTTCGAAACGAATCAAATGTAAAATATTTTTAATTAATTATATTTTAATATTAACACAAATAACAAATAACATATTTTTAACGTTAGTTGCATGCATGTATCATCAAGGGGCGGATCAGATCCACATAAAGTAGTGCAACATCCCGTTCAAATTACATATTTTGTTTCATAGGGTGTAATTTTTTAAGTTTGATAACGATGAAACTATAGCTATTGAAAGTTTAAGGATATGTGTAAAAAAATTCTTTAAAAAATATGAAAAGTTTTTTAACGTGAGAATAATTTATTAGTATTTGCGATTTATTGTTTTTAATAAAACCGTATTTTTTGATTTTTTAGTTTATAATACAATAGTTAATTGGTGCAACCACTTCGAAAATTTTATGGATCCGTGGGGATAGTGTCGTCGTCTTCCATACATGAATTAGAAATGGAAGTGGAATGAAAATGAAAATGAAAATGAAAATGAAAATGAAAATGATGGGGTTGTAAGCCGTGGCGTGACGACAAGATCATGCCTTAAACCTTAGGAGCCACGACGATATAATAATATCGATTAGGTATAAAATGAAATAATATAAAGTAGTCATTTTTTAGATATAATTTGTCCAAATAAAAAATAACCATATTTAGACAGTTTAATTTTTTTTTTAAATGAAGTAAATCTATGGAGTTTTCAAAACTTGATTCGTTCATCATTTTACATTTTTGTTGGTTACAAAATAGAAATTTTTTGTATGCATTATTAAGTTATCCTTAGTGATCATATATATATGTAATGCTTTAATACTAGCACACTTGAAATATATATATATATATAGATAGATAGATAGATAGATAGATAGATAGATAGATAGATAGATAGATAGATAGATAGATAGATAGATAGAGGGAGGGGTGGGGGAAAGAAGATAGATGGATATGCATCAAGATTATTAGTGAGATGAGTTAAACTCTACAATGAATTCCTTAAATAGTTATTCGATCAACTCTCCAAATCGTCCTATACTCCTATGATTGGCATTCATGCTTTTTATGAAACTGAGTGCATATATATACATATTTAGAGACAAGTTGTAGGTCGAAGTAAGCCGGAAGCAGTACCAGCGACATAAGAGCATGAAGAGGCAGCTGGTTGCCTCCCATATATGAGGTTAACATCCTTTAGTTTGATTCCAGTGCATGGCCTCCCTTTGCTACAATCAAATTTCACCGCCACTCGTGTAGCTGATGTTCCATGTACATCCTCATACATTACGTTGCTGATTTTTATTCCTGAAACTTGATTGGGGCAATTGTTATTGTTGGGGCAGTAATTTGCATCTATTAAGATTGGGTTTTGGACGTTGATCATCGTTGAATGCTGAAAAACAACATCCTTCACGAACCCATTGCTGTTCCTCGCCCAAGTCTTTATCCTCACACCATTCTGAGTACCTATAAATGTTGTTGTTTTTACTGTTACATTTTGGACGCCGGCTTCTTCCAATTCCCATCCCAGACTCCCAATGCTGTTCATATATATATATATATGCAAACAAATTAATATATATATATATACTCTCATAAATATAAATCTAGCTTGCTAGCTAGCTAGCTCGCTAGTTAATAAAAATAATAACTGATTTAACATATGAATTAATATATGCACCTTATGCCATGACCTGGGCCGCACACCACCTTCTCTATCCAGATATTAGAATTGCCCGGGCCTATTGAGACGCAGTCGTCTCCTGTTGAGATCTTAGAATTCATGATGGTGACACCTGTTGAATATGCTAAATGGATACCGTCTGTGTTAGGGCTGAGCCCGGGCGCTGAGACACTCACTCCTTGTAGCTTGGCGTTGTTGCATGCATAGAGTAAGATGTGGAACATTTGGCTATTTAATGACCTTAACTTTCGGATCACTATGTTTTGGGAATGGTAGAAGCCAAGTGTCTGCAAATACATACATATAAATGTTCATTCATATATAGTTTGGATCATATATGAAAAGAATTAATTAATTAAGAAAAGAGTTTGCTAGGTGGTAGTTACCGTAGCTCCTTTAGGACAAGTAGTAGTCTTTCCAGAGGATTTGCAAGCCCATAGAGGAGCACCTTGCGCATCAAGGGTTCCACCGGAGATGGTAACATGGTTAACCCTGTAGAACTTAATCCACACTTGGGCATTGCCGATAGCATAATAATTAGTAGAGGGAGCCACCAAGGTTCCATCTATGTTAATTGTGATTGATTTGCTTTTACATCCTTGGCCGCTGAATGTGATAGCAGATGCAATCAAGTACCTCCCAGTGGGAACATAGATGATAGCAGGATTGGTGGAGGCACATGCCAAACCCCAGACTTTCAGAAATGCATTTCTTGAATCTAAGAGGCCGTTGCCTTTGCCTCCATATTTTAGGACGTTGTATGTAACCTTTGTTGATGATGAGTACCGGAAGAGGACAAAAAAAACAAGTAGTAATGTGATACTACTATGTTTGATCATGACCATGCTCTCGATCTTTTTAAAAAGGTTTAAGTTACTTGGCTTAATAATATTAGTTAAGTTGTTTGTGCCTCTTGATTTAGTTATTTATAATCATTACTAATACAAGGATATGATTGAGTGGAGGTAATAATTGGTAATCATTGATTGATAAAAAGTAGTCCGTATGTGTAGGAGTACATAACGATCCATCGAATGTCAAATGAGTAGTAACATGCAAGGAATATTAATAATGTAACATTTTATTATATCCCTCTTTGTATAAATCCTTTCTTTAAATATTCAATTTTTTACTAAATTAATGTGTTTAAAATATTGAAAAAATGATTTCTTTTTCAAATAAGAAAATTATACGTCATGCCACATGGGTTAGCGGAATGTCAACCCAAATAAACATTTCCAATTCTACCAACACTTGTACTAAATACATTTACATTGTTCCCATGTTTCTATTTTATTATTATTAAAACAACATCTCTTATAAATCGATCGACCCAATTCTTGATAAGCTATGATTATAATATATTGATAAGTTAAATAGTTATGATCACCAAATTTCTTTCAATATAAATTACCTTATTTAATTAGTTAGATTCAATAATAGATTAATATATAATCAATTGAAGAATGATGAGATAGTGGAGACGACATGGACAATTATTTGGTTTTGCTATGGTCATGAATTTTCGTTACCCCAACATCTTAGGGGTCGAACCCAATTTCTAAAACGAATTCACTAACTTTGGGGATTATTGCTGATTTGCTTCTAATTTTTGCACTTATTTCTCGACCCAAAGAAGGCTTCAATAGCATTTCCTTTCTCCCTTCTCGTTGTTTGCTTCTCTTATGCTTTTGAATACAGGACGAGATTATTACTCCACACTTGGATAGTCTGGTTATCCTTTTTGGTTCCTACAAAATCATCTATCATTATCACTGTTTCAACCATCGGTGGTACTTCATTTTCAACTTCAATTGGTGCTTTGCATGATATCACATTCGTCATTGATTATCATGTTCTGTAAAACAAGGTATATAGTCGTTATGTCATGTAACACTCTTTGTTTAAAAAAGTAAGTGGTTTTTAAACAAGACAAGAACACATGGAAAAATATTCAGACAAAACAGGGGGACGTAATTGCAAATTCCTGAACTAAATAAAAAACACATATAAAATTAAACAATCTGAAGCCATCGTAGATTCTGAAATTTCCATCACAAATACATGTATCATTCCTTAAACCAGAAATCTATTTGATTCAAATGTCCCATCTCTTTTTGACACGGAACATGACGGCTGACGATTTTACATCATCTTGTGGCACTTGGAGCATCAGCTGCACCTTCATCTTCATTGGTGCTGTTTTTGCTTTCCCATCTTCTTCACCAACCTACATACATACAATGTGCGTATATGGAACTGTCAACTAATTAAGCAAAAAAAAAAAGTGTTTTAAGTGGGATATCAAAACACCATATGGAAATTTAGCATTTTCATCATAGTATGAATGTTAAGCTTGATATATATATTTTTACTATTTCAAATCATCATCAACAATCTAGGGATGCAACACACCCAAACAACAGCACTGCCAAAGAACCTGATATCAGGAGATGATAGTTGGTTAACTGTTCACCAATGTCGAGCATCGCCCAGATGAGGACAAGCCTCTATAGGATCCAGGGATATGGAGTTGAAATTTTAAATACCATACAGTCAAGAAATCAGATATCACGTTATTAATGAATATGGTGAATCTTCATGTCTTGCATATTGTAACAACCACATTTTTATAACGATGTAATTATTTAGTATGATCAAGTAGTAAGAGAGAAATGATTTACAATGGACATCGTAAATAATTCAACAAAGTTGCCTCAATAACCAAGTTTGGGTTGGTGCTCTGCTTAGTCATAAATTTGATGATAAATATGCTTACTATGCAAGTCTACAAGTAGTACGACTGTCAAGCCTATAACTTTAGACTCGAGGGCAAGTATGTGTTGTGTGCAAGTACAAAAGCGGATGAGATCCCCTCCTTTCTTTATCTTACATTTTCAGCAGAGTGATCTAAGACGAGAAAATTTAGTAAAATAGCTACCTATACAACTCATTAAGGGGAAGGAAAGACAGAGTAGCTTAACCAAGTAGTAAGTCTCATATACAATCAATTTAAGCAACACAAGCCAAATATTTGGAATAATGATATGATTATGAAAGTAAGCAAGTAAACATAAGCTGCTTTAAATCATACAAACTTGAAAGAAAACAAAGAAAGCTTATACAGTTGCCTTTTATAAAGTCAAATTGTAGTTCTGATTTAGGGAAAAGTCCAGAAGAAACCAACAAACTTTCCCAAATCAAGTCCTTAAGTTTTCTTTTTCAATGAACAAACCATTAAACTTTCTCATTTTGAATCCTCAAGTCCCTGGACTTGTTTTGAATGAATAAACCATTAAACCTTCTCATTTTGAATGATCAACTCCCTTAACTATTTTTTTTGAATAAATAAACCATCAAACTCTTAGAAATTGGTTACCTACATCTTTTTAACCCCCAAAAGGGATTTTAAGGCGATTTTGGAAGTGATCATGGTATGAATAGTTCTATGAAAGGTTTTAACAATTAGATAGAGTCAGGAACTTTCTAAAAAGCCTGGAAACATCCTTTAGTTTAGTTGAATACATCTAAATTTGAATAATTCAGCTCTCAAAGTTAAAAAAACATTAGTCTTGATGTGTTGATGAAATTGGAGTGAAAACAATATCTAACAGGTTTCCTGAAGTTATTTGGAGTAAAAGTGTAAAACGGAAAAGTTCACACAATAAGACAAGGTCAGACTATGATTTGCAACGGCAGAGCAATATACTTCTGTTCAAGGAAGGGTGTAGACCACGCCCTGATGAGGGCCATCGTTCTACAGTGGGATGAAAATTTGAATTGTAAGCTGAAATTGGAGTAAAGACACTATCTAACAGGTTTCCTGAAGTTATTTGGAGTAAAACGGAAAAGTTCACAAAATAAGACAAGGTCAGACTATGATTTTCTGTTTGACTTGCAGTGATTTTGATTTTATATCAAGAACCCTGATCTCAAGTTCTCATGTGGTTTTCAAGGGATTTTGATTCTCTCTCAAGAGCCCTAATGTAAAGTAATTTTGATTTTGAAATGAATCAAATGGTTTTATTTTAAAGAGTCACACTCTTTGAATTTAAAGACCCTAAGCTAAGAAAGAGGTTGGGTGCATACACACGAACCCACTTTGAGTCGGATCCAAGCTCCAGTACATAGCAAGACAGCCACTGTGGTAAACGGGAGCCTTATTATCAGTCTTCCTCCTTTCTCTTGATGGAATATCTCGATACCAAGCTCCTACTTTCCTTGTGTTCTTAAATAGCACAGCATACATCCTCTGGGCATTCAGGGTCAGATATCGTGTCATTGCTACCCCCTTTTAGCCAATACTGAATCAATGGCATAGCCACATATGTATTGTTTATGAAGTAAAAAATCTCCTTCGATTAAAAAAAGTAAATAACTCTGACATATCTGAACAGATAAGCATTGTGGGATCAATGGTTCTGGGCACTTATCAAAGATCTATGAACAGGTTTTATGCATATCCAACTGCTTAGGCTACATTTTCTGTCACCATTCTCAGGGTGATCTCCCCCTAAATCCTACACAACAACTTGTTGATAGATCCATAGATTCTCCGAGAACATTGAGGGAAAGCAACATGAGTTGACTTCTAATGGGTGATGGTCCACTTCTATAAATCAGAAATAGTATGTGTTATTGTCTTATTAAAACACTAAGGGGCCGTTTACCAAATCTTACCCGGGTAAGTGCTTACCAGCAAAATTCAACACTATCACTTACTTACCGGGTAAGATTTTAGTCCACCAAAACGGCATCATATACAACAATTTACCCGGTAAGCGCTTACCATGGTAAGAGTTGTCGCCATCACTTACCGTGTAAGACTTTTGGTCCTTGCTTTCCTTGTCTTTGCTCTTACCGGGTAAGATCTTTGGTACTTATCATATTTACTCCGGTAAGGTAATATGACTTGGTAAGCGCTTACCCGGGTAAGCGTTTGGTAAACGGCCCTAACACCAATTAAAGTAAGTTAGTAACTTCTTTTTCACGTCCATTTTCTTTGATAATAGATTCAGATGCATCTGTTCATTAATTGAGGAATAGAAATAACTTGCAAAATATCGCTCCAAACACCCTCCTACTAGAATTTACTGTTTCTCTTACCTAGTAAACACTACTATCACTATCCATTGGTAAGCTACATAAGCAATAAGTTGATTTTCTTCTCCAGGAACAGGCTCGATTCTACAGTGATTGCATGGTGGTCAGGGATGGGTGGGTGACGGGGTGGAGGTGGCAGCTGTGACGACGAAAGTAGTGGCATATTGCTCATTTGGGGGTTGGGGAAAGGTATTGGGGGGGGGGGGGGTAGGGGTGGTGGTGTGACAATAGTACTGAGGGTAGGGGGTGGGCAATGTTGGTTAAAACGGATGCAAACTGCAAAGGGATGGACTTCAATTCCTTCACTTATGCCAAGGAATGATGAATTCATTAATTTGTGGAATTCATTAATTTGTGGAATTCAAAGGATTCCATCAATTTCAATATGTGAACCAAACAAAGAAATTGATCATTTTAATTCCCTTGAAATCCTTGGAATTCTGCAAAGCAAACAATACCTTGCATAGCTTTAGCTTTTCTTTTGGTTAGCTTATTCTCCTCTATATCCCTAACACTCTCACAACCATGTAAGATCTTTTCAACATTCATCTTCATTCTGACCTTTCATACTTCCTTATTCCACCAACAAGTATTTTTAATCCAATGTCTACTCAGCCTCAAGGCACCAACTAACTCCTTTTCCCCCTTAAACATCCTTTCGAAAACAGAGGCTTCCTTTAAACAGATTAATTTTCTGCCACAAAATTCTTTATATTAAAAATTATTTACATTTTAAATTTTGTATATACAGACACCTAGGTAAATGGGGGATTTCAATAAAGAAATATCTACGGACTGAATGTTTCATGGCAAGTCTTTCTCGTAAATTGTTTCTACATATTCACTGGTGCTCTTCAGGAACATATCTGATTAGCTTAATGATTTTGGTCAGAATGATTAAAGAAAAGATGCATCAGTTTCTCGACGTCTTTCCACTACACCATGACGTAGACACACAAATAACATAAGAAAGGAAAATAAAGTCAAATACAGTTGATGATGAGGAATAATCGCTACATCATTCATAAGCCGATTCCTATCAAAATGATTGCAGGTGAATCAGATGAAGCTTACCCACATAGATGCCCAACCTAATCGCGCTTCGGAGTCATAACCAGCTTTGACTTTGTACTCCTTGCCTACCGTGTGTTTGTAAACAGCACTCCAGTAATTCGTATCAAAGTAGTAGGAGTAGCTGCGAATACCAGCAAGAATGCAAGATTACTAACACCAGACAGCTGTTTGTACTCGAATATAACATATATTATAAATAGAACACTAACAATGACATAGAGAAAAGAATAGTGAAGCTATTGTCCAGATTGAGCAGATATATAGTCGACGGGTATTATGAGAAAAAGAAATCAATGGCAATACATGAATAATCTAAGTACTTTTCTTTCATGTTAAAGACAAATAAAAATTAAACCAACATTTGAAACCATTAAGAAATAAGCAGTCCATCTAATAATCTATAAATTTTTACATGAAATGTTTTCCAAAGAGGTAAATGTTTATCCGTCAATTTAAGGTATGTATAAAGAATAATGCACCCAATGGTAACTACTTCAATTTAATAAGTTTGGGCCTGTTCAAAAAGTCATCTATAGACCACTATATTAAGTACTAGTATCTATTCAGTATTCACTATATTTCTGCAACCATGACCTGAGATAGGAGTGCGTGAAGTTTTGTGTATGGACTTGTGGTTACTTTGATCGGAGAAGGGGGTTGGAGTGGTAGAGACAAGAGATTGGTTAGAAAGCCGTCTGCTAGGTATGGGGACTCCTTGGGGGTAGATATAAGTAGCTTTTGTGCGAGTTTAGCCGGAAAGGGGGCTTTTGGCTCACTTAGTTTTCTATTCTTTTACCATGCTTCATACTTTCCTGTATGGTTTTAAATCCTTTTTCATGTCCCATTTTCCAAGCCTCTCTTCCTTTCCCAACATTGTCTCAAGCACTCCCCCAAATCTTCATAATTTCATTTCTTGCAGTTTTGTGGACATTCTTTCATGGTCGCTTAAGAGCGCCTTCCACTCCCCCCTCCCCCCAAAAAAATATTCGCAAAACCTTTTCCTCAAACTTTTTAGCAAAGCCGGTGGTAAACGTCCCCTCTACTCCTTTGGGTAGAAAAAAGTATATGTACATTTACCCTCCCAAAACCTACTCCTTGTGGGATTTAATGAGTTTGTTTTGTTAGGTTATCTATGCAAGTCAATCAAAACATATGATCCCCATTGTGTAATTTCCACAACCCATGTGAAGTGCATATCCATGAATGCAAACCTATATCTGTTACAATTTAGCAATGCATAGAAATTCAGACATACCACCAATGCAGATGAAATTTTTTAAGTTCATAAAAAACTGTCCATGATCTGCATCCAATTTTTTTTTGTTACCACATTTCACTCCCCTTAATAATATTAATTTATTTTTTAACTCGATGCAAGAAGCAGATCATAAGAACACTTTGAAGAATTGCAGCCCCGAGCTCACCTCAACTTGTCAGAAGGACCAAAGCGACGCTTGAATGAGAAGGATAGTGCATTTGAAGGCAGAGAAATGCTTGGGATGAAGGTAGTCAGTTCATCCTGCAACACCAACTCATATAACTTAACTAGGTGTGACATTGAAGAAAAGACTTTTAGATGTCTGAGTCATTAAGAATAAGGGGAAAAAAGGACCTTGTAGGAGTATCTTAAATTCAAATTATCATCCCGGTACTGAGCATTGCAAATTCCATTAAGAACTTGACCTTTGAAAATTCCACTAACTGAAAATTTTGGAGATGCATCCTCCTCTTCCAGATCCTCATTCTCCTCTAATGACACTTCACCAAAGGGAAATCTTAAGGTTGCTTTTGGCTGCAACACCAAGAAGGCAATAGAAGATCCTTACAGTGATGCAAAAGAGATATTCAGAGTTTTTAAACAGAAATCTGAAAGCTCAAGCAACGGGCTTGTGGCATAAAAAGCAGAAATCTGAAAGCTCAAGCAACAGGCTTGTGGCATAAAAAGCAGAAAGCTGAAAGCTCAAGCAACAGGCTTGTGGCATAAAAAGCAGAAATCTGAAAGCTCAAGCAACAGGCTTGTGGCATAAAAAGGTGGACATGATAGAGACTCACCAAGGCACCAAATGGAAAGGGAGAAGTCAACTCGAGTTTGCAAGCAGGAGCAAGATCAGCAGCCATAGTCACGTCTCCTAGGTGTGCCTGAAAGAATACATATACAATCGCATGAAGATGATAAATAGAAAAGGAAAAAAGTAATCAACATATTTAGGGCATAATATGATTACAAAAAATTGACCTTGACATCGTGAGCAGCAGTGAGCTGCAAACCAGGCGCAATCTCGAAAGAGCCATTGAGAAGAGCATTGTGTTGATGGAGATCGTAGTGGCAGGAGAGGTGTTTAGAGGTAAAGGATAATTGAGGGTCAGAGACATGTCCTTTGTTGTTGTTCTGAAAGCAGAGCTTGAGCTTGGCAAGATTGTCGAACAACTTGCAGGATACCTTGTGCAAGAAAAGAGATGATTCGCTATCGAACTCGGAGGTGACTCTGATAGACGGTCGCCGGCTAAGAGCGGATGGTTGTGGAGTAGTAGTAGTAGTAGATGGAATTAGAGAATTTTTAGGGTCGGATGATATTGATTCTACCATGTCCCTGTTATCTGTTTGCTCTGGAAATGACCTTGACCTTGACCTTGTTTATAATCACTTCACTTCACTGTCACTGGAACTAGAGGAGGAGAGGAGAGGAGAGGAGACAACTAGAGCGCAAGCAAAAACCAACGACTCTGTTCTCTAATCACAAGGGGCTGTTTATTAAGACTTCACCTCTGAATCAGTAAGAGGCTGAGGTTGTTTGGTAAAAAGAAAAAAGAGAGAAGAAATAAAGACAATACCCTCTTAACCATTTTGTATCTAGGGCTTTGCTAAATCGTTCAGATCTCTCCACACTTCACGCCGGTCTATCTCTATCCGTTGAACAGGTATGTATCTCCTTTCTTCCCGATTTCTTCCCTTTTTTCTTGATTGCTCACGATTTCTTCCCTTCTATCTGTTGTCTCTCTCTCTCTCTCTCTCTATCTGCTGTTTCTTTGGTTCACAGTTTGTAAACAAAGTATTTGCTTTTTTTTTTGTTTTGGTTTCCATGTTTGTCCTAAGAATGCCGGCCCTTGCCCATGGCTATGATGGCAGCAAAGGCCCATCTCCATCATATAGCTTTACTAGGCTTAATTTTGGGCTTAAAAAAAAATTCAATCTTGCTCTCAATCTCTACTCTCGTATCGTCGGACGCTCCAGCCTCCGCCATTGACTATGAAGAAACTATCATTAAGAAACAATTTTAGTTTGGAAAGATCGTTGCTTGAATCACTCCCTCCCTCAGGATATTATAGTAAGTTTCAATTCTATTTTTGTAGATTGCCCTTTTGGTACTTATTTTTTCACCGAATTATGGTGGTTTTGTGTCTGTGTTCTTATAGATTAGGGTTTTGTGTTGTGTAGAATATGATGATCAGAGAGAATCTGTAAGTTTTTTTTTCAGTCCACAATTCACCATTTTGGTTTTTGAGGTGTTGGGAAAAAGGCAAAATGCACAACCGAACTTGCTTCTTAGGGGGTGATTTTTGATGTCAAAGCTAGAATCCACAAGAATATTACTTAAAAGTTGAATTCAAAGCTTTAAATTTTCTCATACATAATAAAATCCACAACTACTTGTACTTGAAAAAGAGATTGGTGCAATTGCTCTTTTATGGAAGGGAGAATGATATAGTTTTCTCTTTAAAATCCACAACTTATGAATATTCAGTGCCTAAGAAGTTTAATAGACACACCAGACACTCTACATTAACATCATTACTTAAAAGACATTTTGAGATGTGATCCTCAGGTAGTTCAAAAGTTTTCAACTGATACCATTTATGATCTATTATACAACTAGAAGAAACATCAATAAGACACGATTGACCAGGCCTCCTTAAATCAGAGAAGAAAAAAAATCCAGGGATTTACAGAAGTGGACTTATACCAATGATCAACAAGTTTAATAGCACATTATGTGTCTTTTAGTGAAAATGCACAATAAGTACCTTTTAATCGTACAACCTACTACGGTATGACATTTGAATGGAAATATATTTGAAAAACTAATCTCATGAATGGTAATAGTATATTAGTATACTTTCTCTTATCCATGGATTTATGCCGACAATAGACCAATTGAAAATTTTGGGGAAGGGTTGAACGTTTTTAAGAGTTTAAGCTCATGTCATGTCAGTGTGTCAAGTCCTTCATATTCAACTTGCTCAAATCAATTTTTATTTTTCTCTAAGTTCACATTGCCATTATCTCTCTAAACACTCTTCTGTTATGAGCCTTTCTTCTCACTTGTGCATTCTAAGGTAGATGGTGGAGATGACCAAACCATCTCTTACTGATGGATGGATTATAGCAGTAACATTTTCTCCACCAACTAATGAATGAACATGTTGAGAAACTACCCAAGTAGTAAAGTAATGTTAACTTTAGCAAGAGAAGGAAAGAAAAACAATGGCACATGTGCCCCATGGTCAAGGAATGTAAAAGTCAAAAATTTCTTTTAATAAAAGAACCTATTTGCTTTCATATAAGAACTAATTGTTTAGTTTCAATTGGTGTAATCAGTTGATACCAAGATTACATCATTTGTTGCAGGGAATAATATCCGATTCCGATCCACCTTGTGTAACATTCAATGACTGAATCCAAGTCAAGGTTGATAAAATTATAAAACAAGTTTATTCATGTTCAAGCATTTGATATAATTTTTGCAGTTTTTATCAAGTCAATGAAATAGAAATAACGACATAGGGACGAGCCGCCTAACTTGATTAGGTTCCAAACTCCTTCAAATAGTTTATGTTGTTTTTTATATACAAGTGCTGGGGGCAATTTTTTGGCCTTTTGCCATGGGCATCAAACCTCAGGACCGGCCCCACGATTTTATTAGCTACTGTTTTGATTCCATTTGCTTTTTTTGGGGGTTCCATCTGCTTTTTCTTGCGTCCATGAATGATATTATTTCTTTTTTATTGCAAACAAACCGCTCCAATTTCTTTATGCTACTGATTCTTTTTATCACAAGAATTATATTTGTAGTAGGTGATTAGGTTGAGACTGTAGACTTCTAGAAGTTCCTTCAACATTAATATATTGATGCAGCCTTCAACTGTAGACTTCTAGACTTTATAAGTCTAATTTTGATTGTTTCATATCTTGATGATTTTGACTATATTTCAATTTTGTGTTTCTATACTAAGAATCAAAACTTGTAGTTTAAAGTGTAAACAAATCAAATTATAGAAGCGAGCAAGGTTCTGAAATTCGAAAGGAGGAATTCAGATATCGACGATGACGCCTAAAACCCTCTCCCTCACCTCCTTCTCTCCATTCCTTCTTCCTCACCAATTCCAAACTCCCAAATTCTGCAATTCTGGTCGGCCTATAATCATTTGCAGAGCCATTAATTCACAACAAAATCAAACTCCATTGTCAGTTTCTGAATCACAAGGAACTGGAGCAGCCGCCCCGACCAGAGGGGATATTTTCCTTGAACGACAACAACTCTTGGCAGCATCCGCTCTGGATATTGAAAAGAAGAAGAAGAAGAAAAGGAAAGAGAAAAGCGGTTCATTAAAAGCTGCTACATCAACTTATAGCTGTTATGGGTGTGGAGCTCCATTGCAGATTTCAGAAACGGATGCCCCGGGTTATGTTGAGCCGGAAACTTATGAGCTGGTACGAAAATTGATTTGAATTTTCAGCCTGTTGAAATTCGGATAATTGTTTCATAACAAAAAAATGTCCATTTGATTTGTGTCAAATTCCATTGTTCCAAACAGACCGTTCTTCTGAAAAAGGATAGGTTTATATTTTGGAACTAAATATTACCAATGACGATCTTAAGTTTTACCCTTAATATGTATTATTCATGATGAAAATGCATAATATTCACTATGAAAAAGCATGATATCATGAATATTTTGGGTTATTCACCGTAAATAATACATGAAATAATTGGGTTTCATGGGTGTGTAATAATATAATCTATAAGTCATTGTGTTACAGATGCTGCTCCTTTTTGGATTACAGGGGATAGAAGTGTATAATTTCTCAAGAAAATGGCTTCTACGTTAAACTTATATTTAGTGCTACAAATAAAAAACAATTTTGGCTGAATTTTCTTGTTTACAATGGTTGGTTTTTTGTCTTCTTTCCATAGTCGATTGTGATCTGTATCACAAATCAGAATTCAAGAATCATATCATAAAAACCGTTGCGGATGTAAGCAAAAGGATTTAAGCATTTTGCTGAACCATGTAATAATTGTGCTCTTCTTTTCATCATTGATACTGTGATCGATCATTGTAAAAATAATGTTATCATTTAAAAAACACCCACTTTGATCTCGAAAACCAAAGTCTCCCTCTTTCGAGAGGTGGGTGTAATGCAATGTGAAATTTATGGATTGATCCATGTTTTTCATTCATTTTTCTTATGCTATGTTGTATTAATTTATTTGGTGTCGTTTTGGGTGTGTGTTATTTGCAGAAGAAGAAACACCGTCAGCTTAGAACAATTCTTTGTGGTAGGTGCCGCCTATTATCTCATGGGCACATGGTGACGGCTGTGGGCGGCAATGGAGGTTATGCCGGTGGAAAGCAGTTTGTTACTGCAGAGGAGCTTAGAGAAAAGTTGCGTCACTTACGCCTTGAGAAAGCTTTGATTGTAAAACTGGTGAGGCCGTCCCATTTAACCATTTATCCCCCTCTCACATTTCCATTATGGAAGCATAACCTTATAGTATATAGTTCTAATGGTTCAGGGTTGTATGGTTAATTACTTTTAGGTTGACATAGTGGATTTCAATGGCAGTTTTTTGGCTCATGTTCGTGATCTTGCTGGTGCAAATCCAATTATATTAGTTGTGACTAAGGTAATTGTTTTATTTTCTTTTTGTGTTTAACATCAAGCTTCATTTTTGGTAAATTTTCTTATTATATTCACAATGTTGATAAAGGTTGATCTTCTTCCCAAAGGGACGGATTTCAATTGTGTTGGCGATTGGGTTGTGGAAGCCACCATGAGAAAGAAGCTCAAGTAAGTCTGACCTCAATTACTTTTGCTTGTTTCATCATTGCATATCTTGACACAAAGTGCTCTTGGTGAATATATTACTTAATGGTTCCTCTTATCATGCCATTTAAACCAAACCAAACGAACCTCGTAAATCCCATATGAAGTGGACTTTGGGGACATTAAGATGTATGCAACTTTTCCTCTACCCTGTAAATCTCATACGAAGGGGTTCCTGGAGAGGGTAAGATGTACTCAGCCTCAGGAGCGGACCTACTAATGGCTGAGCGGGGTCCCGTGCACCCCAAAAAGGTGGATCATTTTGAAGGTGCACCTGCTTAATTATGGGGGCGCCCTTAAATATTTATAAACCAAAAGTTTAACAAGAAGTTGAGTTAGGGGAGATCGTTGTTTGCCCTTCTCAAAAGTGTGCCGCTTCCTAGGAGACGGAAGTTCGAAACTCACTATTAGCATTTACGTTTTTTATTTTTTAAATAGTTCCTGTTATGTTTTTTTAAATAGAAGGGTGTTCTGCAATATTTTGAAACTAAAGGGACTAAACTAAAAAAATTCAATAGAACTTACCTAAACAATGAGTTTTTGTTCCTACTTTTGTTCTTCAATCACCACCCATGAGGAAATGTCCATTCTCTCTTTTATTTCATATATTCCAAGCATATTATCTATTACAGTTTACTTATTTGTCCTAGATTGTTTTAACTCCATTGATTTGTTTAATTGTTTATATGATTTATTTGTTTGCCCTAAATTTGATTTTAGTCTTTGCCCTTAATTGATTAGTTATAATGTTATACATTTATATTTACATGATTTATTTGTTTGACCTAAGTTTGATATTTGTCATTTGCCCTAAGTTTGATTTTAGTCTTTGCCCTAAATTGATTAGTTACAATGTTATACGATTATGTTTACTTGATTTATTTGTTTGTTTTGAGTTTTTATATAAGTTTTTTTTACCAAAAAACAAAAAAAAATTCTCGAAGTCAACCAAAAAACCAAAAAGTTCTCTTGAAATCAACCAAAGACCCAAAAAATTCTCTTGAATCAACCAAAAAAGTCCCTCGAAATCAACCAAATAACTTACAAGATCCCTTGAAACCAACCAAAAAGCTTAAAGAATCCCTCATAGGCGGAATTTGGCTAAAACCTTATGATCTGATGTGATTCATGATCTTTTAGAAGTTTCTTTATAACATTTACATTGATTGCAGTGTTTTAAGTGTCCACTTGACAAGTTCAAAGTCATTGGTTGGAATTGCTGGAGTAGTGTCGGAAATTCAGAAGGAGAAGAAGGTAATTGGCTGTACTGTGCTTTGTGATTTCTGTTCCCATGTTTGTGTACCATTTTTAACTTATTCCATAATGTCTTTTCTGTTTGCTCTCACCTGTAACTTGCTTTCTTCATTTATTTATTTGTTCTGCAAGCCGGGGTCTTCACAGAAACAACCTATCTACCGATCCCTTAGGGTAGATGGTAAGCTCTGCATACATCTTACCCTCCCAGACAATACCTTTGCTTTGCTTGGGGGTCTGTTTGGTATGGTATGCTCTTTGGATTCATTGGTAGCCAAGGATCTCGTTCAATCATTTCTTTGATTAACTACATTGTTTTCTTGTTACTGAGAGCAAGTTCCGGGAGATTTGTGGTTCAATGCTCTAGCACCATCATAAAATTCAGCATCAGAATGTTGCATCTTTTTGCCACAATCAATCAGACTTCACTTTCTTGCAAAATAAGATATGTGACACTGTTTTTTTTCTTTGTTTGTAGGGGCGTGACGTGTACATTCTGGTTAGCAAATCCATTACTGGACAATAGCATTTTATGTGCTAACACGATATTTGGAGCTATTTTTATAAACCCCCAGTATAACAGCTTTAGGTTCCATATGATTATTTTTTCATTTATTGAAACATCAGTCACAAATTTCTGTGTTTCTACAGGGAGCAGCTAATGTCGGGAAATCTGCATTTATCAATGCATTGTTGAGTAAGTTAATTGAGATTTTGTTGAAGCTTAGATTATCGTCTTTATTTGTCATTCGATTTCTTTCTTTATCTTATAACAAACTTACTGCTTCTCCATCCCTTATGCATATTGCAATGTTTACTATATGTTTTAATTTTGTAGAGCTTTTTGTTCTATCAAAATTCAAGTTGTTTGAGATATTTTTTGCATATACATACGCAGAATTTGGGTTGAACCTTTTAATATGATTTTTTTTTGGAAATATGCGTTCATTAAGTTGTGAGAAGGGTTTGCATTAGTTGTTTGTCAAGAAGAAAAAAAACACTAAAGGAGAGGTTCCTAAAGTTGTGCTTGTTGCAATTTTCATGGAAGGAGTATGTGTATGATGATTAGTTAGCTGAGCTAGCCTCTGATTCAGTTTTATGCAATGTTGTTTACATTTGAGAAAGTTTCCAAAATGCAGAGATGCTTTCACATAAAGATCCGGTTGCTGCAATGGCAAGAAAATACAAACCGATACAATCTGCTGTTCCTGGAACCACAGTTGGCCCCATTCAGATTAACGCTTTCCTTGGAGGAGGGGTATGTATGCATGTTACATTTCACGTCTTGTAGCGAATTTAAATGAAGGATATATCTCAAGTTTAAAGTGTTGTAATTTAGAAAGTGTACGACACACCTGGAGTTCATCTTCATCATAGGCAAGCTGCAGTGATTCATTCTCAAGATTTACCCGCCCTTGCTCCACGCAGTCGCCTTAGAGGTCAATCATTCACGGTATCTACCTTTCTCTTTAAGGTTTTAAGGGTACCATTTACTTTCTCTTAATTTTCATTTTCATATTGTCTGTAACTCTGTATAACAGAAACAGCTAGTCTTGGATCACTGGGTAAGTGAGAAAATGGAGTTTAATGGCTTGACTGGTTTTTCCATATTCTGGGGAGGTCTTGTTCGAATTGATGTCTTGAAGGTAACATTGTAATTTCACTTTCTTACTATTTTACTTTGTACATCCACCTCCGGATGGGATATATATACCAAGTTCATATGGTTAATTGGTTATTCTATTTCTATTTTTCAGGTCCTTCCTGAATCATGCTTAACATTTTATGGACCCAAGGCGCTAAAGCTTCATATAGTACCTTCGAATAAAGCAGATGAATTTTACAAGGTATCGTTGAATAGAAGGTGTTATTGTTTTTGTAACAGATAGAAATAACAAAGTAATGCTTATTGTCAAAGTTTTTGGGTATCAAAAGCTGCCTTGCCCCCTTATAAACTTCTGATATGATTTTCCAATACAAAATTGATATGGATTAAGATTAAGTTACAGACTTAACAACACCCCACATTTTCTGTTTCTGGAACAAGACCATTATTCTAAGAGTTTCTGAAACATGAAAGAATCATCGTAAATTTTGAAAGTTGACTTGACCTTTTTGACTCAAAAAGGGAAATGGAAAGATTGGTTGATGAAATCCTTGTAATGTAATTGTATGCAGAAAGAAGTAGGGGTTGTTTTATCACCTCCAAGCGGAGAACAAATAGCAGACTGGGCAGGACTTGAGACTATTCGCCAATTACGAATAAGATTTGATGACACAGAAAGGTATGTATTTTGTATGTGTAGTATGCTAGCTATTGAATACTATGACATTAAATCTAAAGATATGTGATTCTTGTAGACCTGCTTGTGATGTGGCCATCTCGGGTCTTGGATGGATAACTGTTGAACCAGTTAGTCAAACACTCAAAGAAGCGAGTTCAAATTTAGTACAAGAAGAGGCCATGGAGATTGCACTAGATGTTCATGTCCCCAAGCCGGTTGAGATTTTCGTTCGGCCTCCACTTCCGGTGGGGAAGCTTGGAGGAGAATGGTATCAGTATCGAGATTTGACAGAGAAAGAAGAAGAAACCAGACCCAAGTGGTACTTCTAACTGGAAATACTAAAATTTTAAATATTTTGGGTATAAATGGATAGCATCTAAACTGCTCTTGTCACCTTCATTTTTGTATTGTAAATGAGATGCCCTAAGAAACAGTAATTTTGTTCGAGTTTTGCTATCCCATTAATATACCCTCCTTCCCATTCAGAATTCTCTCCGCCTGCTCCCATTCCATTCTATCTCGTCTTCTGTCATCAGATTCTTTGACATCCGTTTCAGGTATTCCATCCCTAGCATCTTCCCTTTGTGCTTCCCAAACTCTATATTCATCTGGTTATTATGGATTCTTCTATTGGTATTACTATTATTACATGAGACTCCCGAGAGCAACAGAGAAAAAGATGTGGTGAAGCCGGAGGAGGCTGTATTTTATTTTCTTCTTTTTGGTTATGGTTCCCCTTTCCTACCTCCTAACACATTTTTGGTTGTGTTTTACTGCATGACTACTTGATTACAAAGAAGCTTGAAATGGGATCTAGAGAAAAAGCCCCATCTCATCTGTATAAACAATCAATAACGAATAATAATATTTGGACTAAACAACAAAACAAGCTTTCATCCTATGCTTATTTTCAGGGCGGGGGAAAAACAAGATCCAACCCCATGTAGAAAAACAAGATTCCTAAACAGATTTCATCCTCCCCTTTTGAAAAGAAGTAGAGAACAAGTACTTAGAAATAAATAATTGTTTCGATGGAACCGTGACAGTTAGATCCTCGTTCAACTTCTTAAATTTATCGACAAGAACGTTCACTCCGTCTGCATCAACCCTCATAAAATTCCATTATTCATGTTATGTTGTCCACCTGTCCTATTTCCCAAACTGGAAACTCAATCTAAAACTTTATTTTACTGGATTAACATGACAAGGACCGAGAATCCTATTTGGTAAGAGACAAGGCAAGGAGCAAGGAACGAGATTCATATCCAATAAGAAATTGTTTGTCAAAAATAAGCTAGCTTATTTTTTGGGTACATGTTTGGATCTTATTGAAATGCTTTTTGGAGTAGCGTTTTGCAAGCTTATTGTCACTTTGTCCAATTATAACCATGGTAAGAATCTCCACAGTAATGGCTCTGTTAGATTTTCCGGTCGAAATACGGGAAAAGTCCATTCAATTCTTGATGGAGTTAAACCCATGGAAATACCCCTTTATGAAAGAAAAAAGACACTACGTAACTTTATTGCATTGGAAAAGACATCACTAATGTTAATTATAAATAAAATTAAATATTATTATAACTTGAAAATTAATTATAAATTATTTATTAATTATTTACAAATTTTTTATTAATCGGATCAATTATTTTTAATTATTATTCAGTATATTTAATTATAAAAAAATATATCAATTATGATAATGTTTATGTAACATAAAATATAAATTTTTACTAATTTTGTTTCATAAATAATAAAATTGTGTTAAATAATTTCAATAAAATATTTAATTTCAGTTATTAAATATTTTTCATAAATTATTAATTAATTGGGATATGTGAAGTTGAACGGTTTATTTTATTCATATTATGTGTATGATTATTCAAAATCATAAATAATATATTTTTTTCTAAAATTTGTTTTAACAAATACAAATATTGTAACATATATAATAATCTATTTGAATTTCTTTTAATCAATACATTATATATTTTAATTTTTTTACCATCTTGTTTGTATAATTAACATACTATATTATCACTTTATTAGAGATTTGTTTTTAGTTACATTTTGAAATATTAGTTGATTAATTTTTCAATATGCTCTTTTTGGTTATTTTACATTCTTATAAGCTAGTTTTGCCAAACATGATTTTTTCATCATGTAGGAACCCAGATCTCATATTGAATCAATGATCTAAACAAAATATGTAAAGCGGAAGCAATTATAGATCAAACAATTTATAAATGGAAGAACGATTAATCAAAATGAAGAACAATATGAAGATAAAAGCGTAGTCATATGATTAATCGTGATCATATATCTTACATGATTTGAAATGATGAGGGTATTTGGAGATGGAGAGTTTCAAGGAAACAATCTCACATTCACAATTACAAATGGGGAAGGGAATTTCTATTTATAGCCTAAATTAAGGAAAGTCAAATGACTAGCCTATTCCAATAAGACACGTCACAAGGAATCACTAACAAATCTTGTTAGACAATTATCCAAGTCATTTAACACGTGAAAGAATGTGTCACTGTTAAAGCATCCTCCAATATAAAGGCTCCACGTGTAAATGATGAAATCGTTCCTTGCTGAGTTATTGGGCTATGATGAGAAGAGCAACCAGACAGAAGCTCTGTCTATTCATACAGAAGCTTCTGTGGTCTTCTGACCTTCAAACTTCTGAAGTCTTCACTCCAGACTTCTGAAGTCTCTTCTTCTGAACAATCTCTGACCTTCCATACTTGAATCACAGGTTTTCCTTTTTACACTTTCAACACTAAAATTAGGGCTAACACATCAGTTAGCTTATTATCTACCAGCTAGCTTATCAGCTACTTTGCCAAACATATCCTAAGTGAGGGTGACAATTCTTATTTGTAAGTGCATACCGGGTAAAATTGTTGCATATGATGCAATTTTGATGGTAAAAAATCTTACCTGATAAGGTTAGTGAGGGTGGTGACTCTTATGGGTAAGAGCTTATCCGATAAACCGTTTTGGTAAACGGCCTCTTACACCAAACAGTAGAATATATCCACCAATTGATGCTTGATCGGTGTGTAAGTTACCTTTTTTTTAATTAACCATGGTGTTGGACAACTTATACGCATCTCAACTAATCTCATGGGTCTTGAAGAACAAGAAAAATTCTAAGTGGCCTTGGGCAGACCAAACCAGTGACCCCTGGGAAGGAGCCCCAAAGTCAATTTGCACTTGAAATTTCTTTTGTATCTGTTTGTTCAGTTAATTCTAGTCTTTTACATTGCTTAACGGCCATAACTTATGATATATGTCATTACCACAAAATATCACATGATTTCTGCTAAACATCTCAGGTAAAAACAAAAATCATCATCAAGGCACACGTTGTAAGCAAATTCTGAGTAAGATAGTCCTCCCACAAAAGTTTTGCAATGCCAATACTCGTTTCAGCCGATGCATTTTTCTCGTGCAGCTGCAACAACCATCAGAAACTTTAGCAATATCCAGAACCAATTTGTAAGAGCTGCAGACAAAAACTACTATGAATATTGGTTCATACAAATTGGTTCAACAAAGAGAAGCTGAGGTACAAAATGAGTCTTAAAATTTTTTGTTTTTGATTCAACAAATAGAGAACATGATTTAACACAAAGAACAAGTACATCCTCCAAACAAAGAGGAACCATTGATGACATCATCTACTTTAGTCTTACAAAGGTTCTTGAGTGCATCAAGAATTATAAGGAAGGTGCTTGAGTGCATCAAGAATCATTTCATACTCCAAGAGTTTATCATGAATAGTCCCCGAGTTATTGCTTAATCAATATCATAATTAAATCCTCATCAAATTTCTTGCAAATCATTTATTTTCAACCTCAAAAGTCGGCATCCCTAAACTTGAATCCCCGATAATTTCAACTAACCTAAATCCTTGTGATCATACACTTGTTAATAAGCCAAATAATTACTTGAATGGGTTATATACATCCATCTGATTTGCTATGTATGTACTAATGAATCATTAAGACTAGGTGATCATTGCTCCTTTGATATCCTCACATTGTTCCTTCGATTATAAATTCTACGACCTTAAACATCCGACCTTTTTAAGTTAGCTTCCTATACTTTTGAACTATTAGGTATCGTATTTGATCAAATGCATATGTCTCCTTTAAATTTCCCTACCATGACATTAAACATCCTTTGATTCCCCACACCTATTTACTAATTCACCCCTATACTTCTTAATCATATATCAGTTAAAGGCTGCTCCTAATCATATATCCAAGTCCCTTATATCTTCACATAATATATTTTTCTTATGTGCAAGGACCGCCTAAGATATCTTCGCATTTTGTGTCCCCTATTTCCTTTCATGTCATTTGTTCTACACTTCTACCCTTAGTTTTTCATTCGAAAATCAGTCTATTTTCACATACCATCTTATTGCATACACGTCAGATTCATTTCATACTCCAAGAGTTTATCATGAAATATGAATAATCCCAAAAAAAAGTTTAATCAATATTCCTTCATTCAACATAAGCATCCTTAATTGACATAATTGGATCCTCATTAAATATTACTATTCACTGATGACCTTCTATATTTAGGATAGAAGGTCGTTGCCTATTTCAAAAAATGACCCAGGAATGTTACTGGATCATTAACCATCATCAGCTTCAAATAGTGATCCTATCAAAGAATATTTATGAATAAACTGCTTTTTGTTTACATGTGCTACCTACTTGGCTCCATTAATATTGTGTGGTTCAAGGCATTATCTCCTCATTATCCTTACATTCTTCTACATGTAATAAAGTATGGAGATCAATTTGATCTTAAATTCCCAATCATCCCTCTTGTAAACCTCCAAATTATTAAAGGCTTGTCCTTCTCTACACCTCCATCTTATATTTTTATATTTCAAGCATAACAAAAACCTCCCATAAATTCACAAATCATTTGATCATTCGACCTAAAATCTCATTCAAATCCTGCCATTCTGATTACCTGTCACCTATTTAATTCATTTCACCGGTACTCCAAGTTTAATATCCTTAAAACGGCCTATCTTGCATCCTTAAAACGGTCTATCTTGCATGCTTTTCTTAATGCATCTACATTCACATCATCATGACCATCTTATTCCATATTCTTTTCGTTCTAATCCTTAAATAAAAACTTGTCTTAACCATAAGCCAATAGTGGCCTACTTCATATAATTGAAGATGCTATGTGACAATTGCTTGCAAATCATGTATTTTACACCTTAAAAGTCTGTGTCTCTAAACTTGAATTCTCGACAATTTCAACTTACCTAAATCCTTATGATCCTAGACATATTAACAATCAAATTAATTACTTGAATGAGTTATATACATCCATTGCTATATGATAATGAATCATTAAGACTTGCGGGGGCAGAGCCAGAAAACTTAATTTATCTAGGGGTGCCTAGAAAAAATGTAAGAAATCACGATTTCAAGCTTATCATGCGTCTTAAGACGCTGTTTCATGGCAACCCAAAGAACGAAAGCATTTCTGGGGATGTTTTGAGAGAACCAGACCATGTAGTGTCAATCAATATCCGGCTCATTAGGACGAATAGAGAGCCAGAATTCATGAACCGAGAAAGGAGTGAGACTGCCATCCCTTTTCCTCCAGAGGATTTTGTCAGGGATGGAAGGAGAGAGAGCCGGGGGAGAGGCATCACGGAGAATGGGATTGGGGCTATCCTGCATTTGGGGACAAATCCAACAACCCAGAGAGAATATCCTTGACCCGAGCATCAAGGGATACATTCGCATTAATGATATTGCGAGGGGTAATAAGCCGACACAAAGGGCCAGTGGGGTGCCAATTATCAAACCAGGTAGAAGTGGCAGAGCCATTGCCAATCTGGGAGACAATAAAGCCTCTTATCTTATCCCGCATGCCCATGATCTACCTCCAACCCCAACCCACATCACTGCGAATCGGGGCATCCCAAAAATTACGCTCTTTAATCCTGTATGAGTGAATCCATTTACCCTATAGAGAATCCTTATTAGAAAGGATCCACCACGAATGGGAGGCCATTAGGGCAAGATTCCAGGTAGCCAGACTCTTGATGCCAAGTCCGCCCTGACTTTTGGGTAGGCACACGGTCTTCCAAGAGACCTTAGCTTTCCCTCTTTTAAGTTAACCATGGCACCAAAGAAAACCCCTCATAAGCTTCTCAATATCTTTAGTGATAGAAATGGGGAGAACAAAGATAGAACCCTAATATATCTGCATCGAGGAGAGGACCGAAAGAATAAGCTGGAGTCTACCGGCAAAGGAGAGAGATTTGTTACGCCAGTCGTTCAACCTAACCTTAACTTTATCAACAAGACACTTACAATCGGCATGTTAGAGACGAGTAGTGATAAGAGGGACCCCAAGATACCGGACAGGAAGGGATCCTTCCGGAAACTGGATAATGTCATGGATGGCGTCCTTAGTGTGCTGACCAATACAACAAAAGAAAGCTTCACTCTTGGCTGGGTTTGGGTAAAGGCCAGACACCCCAGAGAACTCATCCAACGACTCTTTAATAACACGGACCGAATCACTATCGCCACGACAGAAGAGGATACGATCATCAGCAAAGCAGAGATGGGTGATCGCCTGCTCCTCACAATTCCGGTGAAAGGTAAAGGTACCCGTTTCCTCGATTTTCCTCTTCAGCATAAGATTAAGAACCTCCATGACAAGAGTAAAGAGATAGGGGGAAAGAGGATCACCTTGTCTCAGGCCCCGGTTCCCCTGAAAATAGCCGTGTAAATTCTCATTTATGCTGACAGAGTAGGAGGCAGTGGAAACACACGTCATAAATTGGCGCAAGGATCAAAACTCTTAATTAGACATAGAAGAGTAAAAGAAATGCTTCCTAGCCTACCGAAAACTCGGTTGAAGCTAGTTAGGTCCTCCGGTCAGTCAAGTGTTGACACCGAATTTAGTTGGACCTTCGTTCTCAAAAAGAATTACAGATTACGAGGGGCATACCCCAAGTTTATACATTGTCTTCCTAAAAACAGTTTAGGGAAAAAAACTAGTAAAAATTTCACTCTGAAATTACACTTCAAAGAAAACCATAACTGGACTAACAGAAAGAACTTAACCCAGTTAGGAATATGACCAGAATTGTAATACCCAAGAAAAGAAGCTCTGGATTTTCCTTTATGTTTAGGGTGTAGGGTTTAGGGTGTAGGGTGCAGGGTGCAGGGTGCAGGGTTTAGGGTTTAGGGTTTAGGGTTTAGGGTGCAGGGTTTAGGGTTTAGGGTTTAGGGTTTAGGGTGCAGGGTTTAGGGGTTAGGGTTTTAGGGGTTAGGGTGTAGGGTTTAGGGTTTAGGGGTTAAGGTTTAGGGGTTTAGGGGTTTAGGGTTTAGGGGTTTAGGGTTTAGGGTTTAGGGTTTAGGGGTTGGGGGTTGGGGGTTGGGGTTTGGGGTTTGGGGTTTGGGGGTTGGGGGTTGGGGTTTAGGGTTTAGGGTTTAGGGGTTAGGGTTTAGGGTTTAGGGTTTTAGGGTTTTAGGGTTTAGGGGTTAGGGGTTAGGGGTTAGGGGTTAGGGTTTAGGGTTTAGGGGTTATTTTTGATAAAGAGGGGGGGCGACCCCTCTAATCAAGAAAAAAATTTATTCATTAAAGTTTACGTTTTGGTTTTTATAGGATTTTACGATTTTTAGGGGTTTTTTGTTTGATTGATTTTGAAAAACAGTTTTTTTTTTTTTTTTTTTTTTTTTTTTTTTTAACAAAGAAAGCATAAAAAGCAAATAAAACACACAAGAAAGGGAAGGGAAGGGGGGGGGGGGGGTTGGGAAAGGAGGGGAAGGGAAGAAAGAAAAGAAGGAAAACAACCCTAAGGAAGATTCCAGACAGACCTAGCCTGAACAACATTCTGGCACGGCTTAAAACTAAGGCTAAGGAGCCTAGACCGGACATCATCATAGATGGTCTTGATCACCATATCATACGATCTTCTCTTATCCTTGAAAATGCGATCATTCCTTTCAGACCAGAGGTGATAGACAGTTCCGGCAAGCACTAATCTACGAATGATAGACCAGATGGTCTTGCCTTTGGTGGCTTGCTGGAAAACTCTGATAATATCATCCCAGTTGTCCGGAACAACAGGGAGATTCAGCTTTTGCTTGATCCCATTCCAAACCTGCTTAGGAAACGGACACTCAAAAAAAAGATGCTGATGAGAATCGGGCCCGTTATGACAGAAACCACAAGACAAATTAGGAAAATTTTCCCAGAACCGAAGTTTATCATGAGTCTTAAGACGCTGTTTCATGGAAACCCAAAGAACGAAAGCATGTCTGGGGATATTTTGAGAAAACCAGACCATGTGGTGCCAAGTAACGTCCGGCTCATTAGGGCGGATAGAGAGCCAGACCTCATGTACTGAGAAAGGAGAGAGACTACCATCCCTTTTCTTCTAGAGGATTTTGTCAGGGACGGTAGTAGAGAGAGTCGGGGGGGAGGAATCGCGGAGAGAAAGATTGAGACTATCCCGCATTTGGGGACACGTCCAACAACCCCCAGTGAAGATATCCTTGACCCGAGCATCAAGGGAGAGGTTCGCATTTATGATATTGCGAGGAGTAATAAGCCGACACAGGGGGCCAGCGGGGTGCCAATTATCAAACCAGGCAGACGTAGAAGAACCGTTACCAATCTGGGAGACAATAAAGTCTCTTATCTTATCCCGCATGCCAAGGATCTTCCTCCAACCCCAACCCACATCACTGCGAATCGGGGTATCCCAAAAATTACGCTCTTTAAGCCTGTTGGATTGGATCCATTTAACCCATAGTGAATCCTTGTTAGTAAGGATTCGCCACGAATGGGAGGCCATAAGGGCAAGATTCCAGGTAGCCAGACTCTTTATACCAAGCCCGCCTTGAGATTTGGGAAGACACACGATCTTCCAGGAAACTTTCGCCTTTCCTCTTTTAAGCTCACCATGGCACCAAAGAAAGCCCCTCATAAGCTTCTCAATATCCTTCGTAATAGAAATGGGGAGGACGAAGATAGAGGCCCAATAAATCTGCATAGAGGAGAGGACCGAAAGGATAAGCTGGAGTCTACCGGCAAAGGAGAGAGACTTGTTAAGCCAATCATTTAACCTAATCTTAACCTTATCAACAAGACACTTACAGTCGGTATGGTAGAGAGAGTGGTGATAAGAGGGACCCCCAGATAACGGACAGGAAGGGACCCCTCCGGGAACTGGATAATGTCGTGGATGGCGTCCTTTGAGTTTTGACCAATACAACAATAGAAGGCTTCACTCTTGGTCGGGTTCGGGTAAAGGCCAGACACCCCAGAAAACTCATCCAACGACTCTTTAATAACACGGACCGAATCACTATCGCCACGACAGAAGAGGATAAGATCATCAGCGAAGCAAAGATGTGTGATAGCCTGCTCCTCGCAGTTCCGATGAAACGAAAATGTGCCCATTTCCTCGATTTTTCTCTTCAGCATAAGATTCAGGACCTCCATGACAAGCGTAAAGAGATAGGGGGAAAGAGGATCACCTTGTCTCAGACCGCGGTTCCCCTGAAAGTAGCCGTGTAAGTTTCCATTAATGCTGACAGAGTAGGAAGCGGTGGAAACACACGTCATGATCCAACCAATCATGGTGAGGGGGAAACCGAACCCAAACAAGGCGGTACGAAGGAAAAGCCAGTCCACGGTATCATAAGCCTTTTGAATGTCAACTTTAAAAGCGCACCGGGGAGGGCCCCGTTGCTTATGATAGCCCCGCATAAGCTCCTGGACAAGCAACACATTATCAGTAATGAGCCGGCGAGGGATGAAAGCTGACTGGTTCTCATTGACCAAAGAAGGGAGGTGATCTTTTATGCGATCCGCAATGATCTTGCTGATACATTTATATATGACATTGCAGCAAGCAATAGGGCGGAAATCAGTAACCCTGGAGGGGGCGGAGGTCTTAGGGATAAGAGCAAGAATGGTGCTATTGAGAGATTTTAAGAGCTTACCGGAAGTGAAGAACTCCCGGACAGCCAAGCACACATCCTTCCCAACAATATCCCAAGAAGCCTTGAAGAATTCAGAGGAGAACCCATCAGGGCCAGGGGCCTTGTCATCACCCATCTGGAATAGAGCAAGCTTTATCTCGGCATCAGACACGGGATTGAGCATCAAGCTCGCCTGCGCCGCATTAAGATTATTGGTGAAAAGAGAGATCGGGTCACGAATGGCAAGAGTGGGATGAGAGGTTCCCAAGAAGGTTTGGAAATGAGAAACAAAGAGGTCAGGAACCATCTCACTATCGACCCAACACCCATTCGCGTCCTGGATGGTATCAATATTGTTACGACTGATGCGACCTTTGACAGACTTATGAAAGAAAGCAGAATTTTTATCACCCTCCCGGAGCCAGTCAACTTTGGCCTTTTGCTTAAGAAAACGTTCCTCATCAAGGCAAGCGCTATTGTAGGCATCCAGGTACCCACAGTGCTCCTCTCGGACGACTTCATTATCAGGGTTGCGGTCTAAAGCAATCTGGACTCTATCGAGCTCAATCCGAAGTTTGGATACTTTTGAATGGAGGTTTCCCTGATCTTTTAAGAGCTTACGGATAGGGCCTTTAAGACGTTTCAGATTTTGGGTAATTTTATACATCTCATAGCCAGAAAGATC